>SZWC01004027.1:40285-70547 GCA_023375785.1 Penium margaritaceum | reverse complement strand
TGAAATCAGCCACCGCTACCGCTTGCTTGCAATACAAAGTTGCCTTGCAGCTTTACGCTGCAAGCGAGCTTGTCCACGGGCGAGCTCACCGAGCAAGCTAACTCGACGAGCTCGCCGAGCGAGCTCACTTGACGGGCTCTCTTGAGGCGAGGTTTGAGCCTGCACACTAAAGAGAAAAAAAAAACAAAAAAAGGAGGGGGAGAGGACTGGGGGGGGTCCTCAAGTGGGGCACCCCAAAACAATCCCAAAACGGACAACCCAGAAGGTGGCACCTCAAAGAAAAAAAGAAAAAAGAGAAAATGGAGAGCACAAGAGAAAACATGATAATTACAGCTGTAGCAAAGGTGGCTTGAGGCCATAGCCGTCGGCTGATGATGGTGAACAACGCAGCTATAGATGTTGTGGCAACAGCGGCATGAGCACCGCTAGTGACTGCAAGAAGTGTGGCGGGGACCACCGTCGTCAGCGTTGACGGTGGCCGTAGGCAGCAGCGACAGTAGCAGCAGCACCGAAGGCGACTTGAGGTTCCACATTGCATTTTCCGCGTGATAGCAATACAGCAACTGCAGAGCAATCGCAGAGCAGCATACCACCAACATGGTGGTAGCTGCCCTCTTGACGTCATCGCGACACGTCTGAGAGGCTATGCTTCGATCGCTCAACTCCCCTTGTGGCCTTGTGCAAGCTGGAGCTAGTGCCCTGTGCACTCATCCATGCTAGGCTCCGGAGATGAGCACACCAGCGTGGGAAGGAGTGCAGCTGGCACCGTGGTTGGTGTCGGCTCTGCATACGTGGCAGGTGCCACATCCACGGTGGTAGTTGTAAGCGTGGCATAATCCTCAGGCGTCTAACGGCTTTGCATGCTACTACTGTGGGGATCGTCACCATAACTGGCGCCAGTGTCGCCTGCGCCCTACCGGGTGGCGATCGCCTTGGATACGGTCCCGCCCTTCTCCTTCACCATCCGACTTAGAGACGTTGTTGGCCTATACCGTGGCACCCCTTAGTGGAGCTATGGCGGTGTTGTATGCCAAGCTCCAGGGTCTAACGCGCATGGTGCAAAAACTCATAGTCCATATGGTTTGTGAATGGTCATTGCTACCATGCCACTTCATGCACCCTCATCTTCCTCCTTGCCATCCTCACCTCCATCAATGTCATCACCTGACAATGCCACACCTCCCGACCTTAGCTCCACATCTGACGTCCTTCGATCTGTCTTGGAGTCAGTTGGAGTCATCCAGATCTCTAACCCCTCCACTTCTGTTGTACTTCCTTTAGCTTTCGCTCGTCCCGCTTGCACTCGTGTACGCACTCGCTCAGCAAGACAACGGATGGCACGACATGCTAGACTTGCCCAGCTAGCAGTCGCAGTATTGACGGTATTAGCACCAGTAGTGACAGACGTTACTGTGGAATTGACTCCCTTCTTCGCGGTCGCAGGGTTGGTGCACGACCCCTTCTCAGTTTCTACCAATGTGTCAGTCGAGGAAGGGATGGAGTATCCACCGATGACCACCGGAGAGTGTAAGAGGGATGTGATTGATAGTGCTGGAGGACAAGGCCTTCTCAGTGAGGACGAGTCATCCAAGGAGTGGTCCAATGCGGATTCGAAGGTGGACAAGTGGTACAATGCAGAGTTGGAGGTAGACATAGTGATGGAGATGGGGATAGAAACTACAGCCAACGTTGTAGTGACAGCAACCGATGCGGCAGGTATGGCAGTACTAGCAGACGAGGCAGTACCAGCAGTGGCGGTGACAGCTGACGCCCTTAGAGCAGACGTCTGGGCAATGGGCGTGTCGACATGCACTGATGTCATGACAGTAGCAGCACTACCAGTCGCTGCTACAATCAGGACGATGGCAATGGATGCCCTGGATGGTGCAAACACCATGATGGTCGTCATCCTTGTAGCAGTCGTTACGCCCTCTGTAAGGATAGACGCTTCTTCCGCCGCAACATCAGTCATTGCGGGTACACATGCGGGAGGGGAACCCCAAGAGGCAGGAGACGTGGAGGTTGCCAACACGGCCGCTATGGCCGGTGCCAATGCCATAGCTATCTGCGAAGGTGCAGTCGTCGCCGAGGACGCAGCTTGAGTAGTAGCTGATGCACTAGCAGCCTAGCAAGCCCCTGTGCCAGAGCATTTACACTTTGCACTCCGTGACGAGGAGGATGCAGTGGCACGTGCAAAAAGGCACCTATAGGATCTTACGCTTGACCTGCGTGCAATGAGCACACGTTGGAATACCGTAGATGCCGTGGGTTGTCAGGTAGTGGCAGTAGACGTCAAGGATGTGTACACTTGGTTGAGGCTACTGAGTAGATGTTGCACGGTGTTGTGTGGAGACAGTCCGACTTGCGCCAAATTTTGGAGGAGGTGATATCAATGGATGCTTCGTCAGTGATGACCCGTGCAGGAGGATTCGTTACCATGGTTGACACTCCTGACAGTCAAGAGGTACATGTGTTCGTAGCATTTGATGAGCTTGAAGCAGTCACACTTACGCATGCACCTTCCGTGGATGATGCAAAGCGAGCTACAGACCTCTGGCTCATAGTTTCCTTGACTTACATTGCTGACACCATGGCGATTCCAGCCGACGACACAGCTACACTCATCTGAGCTGC
Source organism: Penium margaritaceum (assembly GCA_023375785.1). Lineage (NCBI taxonomy): Eukaryota > Viridiplantae > Streptophyta > Zygnematophyceae > Desmidiales > Peniaceae > Penium > Penium margaritaceum. The sequence goes on along the minus strand of SZWC01004027.1, from coordinate 67,913 downwards.
AGTTCCCATACCCGAGCTCCTGCGCTCTGCCGTCGACGAGCAGGAGGCAGTCGTGGCTCGAGCAAAGGCGGACATGCAAGGTCTCATGGCCAAGCTCTGGGAGACCAGGAGCCTTTGTTACACTACAGATGTTCTAGCACAACGGGCTGTCGAGGAGTGCGTAGAGGATGTGTACACACGTCTCAAGGCAGTTGAGTAGTCTCTACAGGATGCACGTTGGCGACCGGCGGACGTTCAACAACAAGTGGATGGTTGGCTGCGCACCAAGGGTTTGGAGGAGCCCTAGGACATGCGGGCTCTCGATGATGGTGATGACGCCACAAAGGCGGATCCACCGACTGATGATGACGTCCGGCCACCAGTCGACGGCCGAGTGATAGGTGTGTTAGCAGCAGCCGATGCCTCCACAGCAGCACCTCCTATAGATGTAGACACTACGGATGCCGACGCGTTGTCTCGTGTCAACGCCCTAGCAGCACCTGGTCACCAGGTAACAGATGATCCAACGGCTGACCTGCGCGACAAGGCGACAAGGCTGTAGGAGGCCGTGGCTTGTGCCGATGCACTCGCGATCGAGGTCCACCGTCAGGTTTGTTCCGTGACTGACCGTCTGTATGCCGCAGATGCAGCCGGCCGCTTGGCAGCCACAGTAGAGCTCGATGAGCTGTACACGCGTCTCGACAATGCGGAGTCCGCATGGCGATGTGTGGCTCAGCAGCTGGCGGGCATACAGCAGGTGATGCAATTGGAGGAGGCCCTCAACGGTGCACCAACCAGAGCAGCAGGTGACCACAGCAAAGACAACTACGACAGCCACGACGACAACGAAAGTGTCGACGACGCTGTGGGGTGAGGCTACGTGCGCATATGTCCCATCAGCATTTTTCTCACCCTTGCTGTTGGTATGGAAGTGTATGTGGCCATCGGGGAGCTGTGCTCCCTCTTCAGGGGGGGATGTTGTGCGCAGCTATCAGCTTTGCTTGTGGTGTCGGGCTCTGCCACACTGGGGGAGTATTGCCGTGTGCGCTTTTGCCACACGCCTCCTTGTGCACAACACAAAGAGTGCAGGTTGGGGCAATGGTGGTATTCATGCAGCGTGCGGGCTTCCACGGAAGTTGCTTAGTTTGTTGCCCCCTCAGTCTACTGCTCTAGAGTCTAAGTCTTAGTGCTCTGGATTTGTTACTCAGCAACGCGCGCGCCAGTGTTAGCGTGAAAAAGCAGTTGAAAACTGGAAGTAACTGATTAGGAGTGAAGAATAAGCAACAATGGGAGACCCCTCCAAGTTCTAGCTCCCCCCCACTAGTGTAGAACTTGTTACTCAGCTAACCAGCCAATCAGAAAATAATCATGGACCTATTTTTGGAAGGCAGGGTTTTCTCGGTGAACCCTGCCAGACGCCCACCAGACCAAAACCCGGGCGTCGTCCATTCTGCCAGAAAACTGGACCATACCATAATACCAACGCTGCAAACACAGTCATGTGGTCAGAATCAGCTAGAATAATAGTAGCAAAGAGTTATGGCTGCCCGAACCTAGGCAGTGCCTACGATGGTCCATGATGCCAAACAGTGCCACGCATCAAAAGATATGGACCCTAGGCAGAACATGATGTTGTAGACGCAATGACATAGTCAAAACTAGCGCTCGGTTCATGCAGACAGCATCTGCGGTGGCAGTGACCGCCGGCGGCCCGCCGCCGAGGAGGCTTGGCGATGGAGCTAAGCACGTCGTTGGAGGGAGGAGGCTCCATTGAACTGCGAGTAGGCCTCAGCGTGCGTCGGCTCCACCAGACGACACTCCAGCAGCGTCAAGTCTCGCCTTCAGTCATCTACATGCCGATGTACACAAGCTGGGAGAACACAACACAGCACAATGAGAGATGCGCAAAAAACCAACACTCCCCCATGACTCACAGTTGTAGTGCACATGTACGCATAGAAACACAATCAACAACCAAACTCCCCTAGGGTACACAGAGATGGAGGCAAGGACAAAGAGAGCCACTCACGGATGCATGCCAATTGAACTCACAGCCTTCTTTAACGAGTCACGCTTCAGTGCCTTGGTCAAGAAGTCAGCCAGCTGATGTGCAGTCTCAACCCACAAAATGCCGATGCTACCATCATGCAACAACAAATGCACATAGTGATACTCAACGTTGATGTGCTTTATGCGTGTGTGATGCACGCCTTCATTGTCGGTGATGGCCATGGCACTCTCGTTGTCACAATGCAACGTGATGGATGCGACAGACCGACGCAACTCGGACAACAGACGATGCAGCCACACTCCCTTACACGTGCCTCAGCCAAGGGCCACGTACTCAGCCTTGGCAGTGCTGCGTGTAATGCACCCCTGCTTGCCACTTGTGCCAGGACACAGTTGTGCCTTCGCTCAAAAAGATCCAGCCTGTGCGACTCTTACCGTCTAGACTGCCGGCCTAGACACTATCGATGTAGCCCACCGCAACATGAGACCTCGCCAAGGAGTCGAGACAACGTAGCGCACTACTCGGATCGCGGACTCAAAGTGGAGGTGATGTCACTCTTGAGAAAACAGAGCCAGGAGGCGAACGTTGACAGGGAACGTAATTTTTGGGCGCATCGTCATTGCCAGGAACATCAGTGACCCGATGACTTGCAGGTACGTGGTCATGTCAACTGGCTCCTCCACAACGGCTGGGTCAGGACTCTTGAGCTTCACCTGGCCATCAGGTGACATGGGTAAAGATGCGCAGGGCACGAGGGGCAGGTCCTTGGTGAAGCGAGCGGACTGGGTCTGTACATAGGCAGCCTGGTGGACGTGTAGGATGCTCTGGGAGCAATCATGCTCGAGCTCCATGCCCATGAAGACTCGGACAGACCCGAGATCCTTCATCTGATAGGTGGTGTGTAGCCAGTCCTTGACACACTCAACGGCAGCCATGTCAGGCGATGTAATGAGGTGATCGTCGATGTAGACCAGGACAGCGCCAAGGGTCTGGCCTATCGGGCTGACGAACAGTACGGGGTCAGCAGTTTTTGCGCTAAAGGCCGCCGCAAAGGATCGTGGTGCTGATCTCCTGGTTCCAGCACCGAGGCGACTGCTTCAGGCTGTACAGTGCCTTCCGCAGTCGCCAAAATCTCCCAGTGCCGTCGTCAAAGCTTGGAGGCTGCACAATGTAGAGCTCCTCACCCTCCAGTGAACCATGGAGGAAGGCGTTGCTCACGTCCATCAGATGCAACTCCCACCCATTCTGGGCAACCGGATTGAAGAGCGCTCGGCTCGTAGAGAATCAGCCAGCTGGGGAAAAGATCTGGTCGTAATCGACCCCAAGGACCAAAAAACCTCTTGGCTGTGAGACGGGCCTTGTACTTGTCCAAGGACATGTCGGGCTTGCATTTACGCCAAAAGACCCACTTGGCACCAATGGCCTTCCGACCTGGAGGGAGGTCGACGAGGTCATACACGTAGTGCTGCCGGATAGCAGTGAGCTCGTCAGTGCAGGCAGCATCCCAGTGTACGGCCTCAGGAGAGGCTTGAGCTGCACGCAAGGTGGCTGGGTCCTCCGGGCGTGCTATGGAGCGGACTGAGAGAGTGTGTGCGTCTCGAGCTCTAGGTGAAATGCGTGCGAGTGCAGCCATGACAGCATGCCGATGCTCGTGATGGAGCATGGCGTAGCCCACTACAGATCCAGGGTGAAGGTGTGCGATGACAGCCGAAGTGGTCAGGCCGAGGGCCTTCGTGCGAAGGTCCCCACTGACGACCGTAGGAGTGGAAGAGACACGTGAAGCGATAGGGGGCCAAGACGCCACACGTATTGCGGTCTGCACGCTAACCAATGGCCTGGGTCGGAGGCTGCCACCTAGGCCACACGTGTAGCACGGTAGGGCAGGAGATGGCACCGAGTGTGAAGGGCCGGTGGAGGCAGACAGGGATGCTGGCTTTGGACCAATGGATGGAACTGGGACTACCGGCCTGGAGGGGCCAGGGGGCGTGACTGAGGCGGCTGGCCCGAATGGGCCAGCGGACGCGACTGGGGTAGCCGACCTGGAGGGGCCAGCGAGCACAACTCGGGCGGCTAGCTTGGAAGGAGCAGTGGATGTGACTGGGGCTGCTGGCCCGGAGGGGCCAGCGGGCACGGCTGGGGCGGCTGGCCCTGAAGGACCAGTGGATGTGACTGGAGCTGCTGGCCCAGAGGGGCGAGCGGGCGTGACTAGGGCGACTGGCCCGCAGGGGCCAGCGGACGCGACTAGGGGCGCCGGCCCGGAGGGGCCAGCGAGCACGACTGGGGCGGCTGGCCCGGAAGGACCAGTGGAAGTGATTGGGACGGCTGGCCCAGAGGGACCACTAGACACAACTGGGACCGCCGGCCCAGAGGGGCTAGCGGGCGCGTCTGGGGCTGCCCAGAGGGGCCAGCGGGCGCATCTATAACCGTTGGCACGGAAGGGCCAGCGAGCGCCACAAGGGCTTCTGGCTCAAAGGGACTAAGTGATGTACCACCCGGAAGTGGCAAGATGGAGGACAGACTCACCACTCCCCAATGTGATGGGAGGGACACCAATGAGCCAGAGTGAACGAGATCGCACAGAAACAGATCCTCAAAGAAGAGGGCATCGCGAGACTCGACGATGTACTTTCGGGAGGGATCCCAAAAGCGNGGTCCTCCGGGCGTGCTATGGAGCGGACTGAGAGAGTGTGTGCGTCTCGAGCTCTAGGTGAAATGCGTGCGAGTGCAGCCATGACAGCATGCCGATGCTCGTGATGGAGCATGGCGTAGCCCACTACAGATCCAGGGTGAAGGTGTGCGATGACAGCCGAAGTGGTCAGGCCGAGGGCCTTCGTGCGAAGGTCCCCACTGACGACCGTAGGAGTGGAAGAGACACGTGAAGCGATAGGGGGCCAAGACGCCACACGTATTGCGGTCTGCACGCTAACCACTGGCCTGGGTCGGAGGCTGCCACCTAGGCCACACGTGTAGCACGGTAGGGCAGGAGATGGCACCGAGTGTGAAGGGCCGGTGGAGGCAGACAGGGATGCTGGCTTTGGACCAATGGATGGAACTGGGACTACCGGCCTGGAGGGGCCAGGGGGCGTGACTGAGGCGGCTGGCCCGAATGGGCCAGCGGACGCGACTGGGGTAGCCGACCGGGAGGGGCCAGCGAGCACGACTGGGGCGGCTGGCCCTGAAGGACCAGTGGATGTGACTGGGGCTGCTGGCCCGGAGGGGCCAGCGGGCACGGCTGGGGCGGCTGGCCCTGAAGGACCAGTGGATGTGACTGGGGCTGCTGGCCCGGAGGGGCCAGCGGGCACGGCTGGGGCGGCTGGCCCTGAAGGACCAGTGGATGTGACTGGGGCTGCTGGCCCGGAGGGGCCAGCGGGCACGGCTGGGGCGGCTGGCCCTGAAGGACCAGTGGATGTGACTGGGGCTGCTGGCCCGGAGGGGCCAGCGGGCACGGCTGGGGCGGCTGGCCCTGAAGGACCAGTGGATGTGACTGGGGCTGCTGGCCCGGAGGGGCCAGCGGGCACGGCTGGGGCGGCTGGCCCTGAAGGACCAGTGGATGTGACTGGGGCTGCTGGCCCGGAGGGGCCAGCGGGCGCATCTATAACCGTTGGCACGGAAGGGCCAGCGAGCGCCACAAGGGCTTCTGGCTCAAAGGGACTAAGTGATGTACCACCCGGAAGTGGCAAGATGGAGGACAGACTCACCACTCCCCAATGTGATGGGAGGGACACCAATGAGCCAGAGTGAACGAGATCGCACAGAAACAGATCCTCAAAGAAGAGGGCATCGCGAGACTCGACGATGTACTTTCGGGAGGGATCCCAAAAGCGCCAAGCCTTGAACTGATGAGAGACACCAAGAAAGGTGCAAGGACGCCCGTGGGGGACGAGCTTGCCACCCTGTTGTGGGGCGGGTAGCCACACAATGGCCACATAACCCCACACGCGAGCAGGGCGGAGGTTGGCTCGCTGACCGCACCAGTGCTAGTACTGCGTGGACTGGCAGGGAAAGGGTCCATGAGGAATCCAATTCCACTCCCATGTCAGGTGCGCCATGGCTACAAAGTAGAAGCCATCGGAGAGGCCAGAATTTACCCGCATGGTGTGAACGGCATCCGCCATGGTACGCTTCCACCTCTCGGAGATGCCGTTCTGGGCGAGCGTGTAGGGCGCGGACGTCTCGTGATGGATACCACGGGAGGCAAAAAACGTTGTGGTCTCGCCCATGTACTCACCACCGCGATCCGAGGGAAAGCGGCAAAGAGGTCGACCACACTCGCGCTCTACAAGGACAAGCCAGTCCTGAATGGTACGGACGATATCACTCTTCTGCCAAAGGCGGAAGACCCAGCGGTAGCGAGAGTAGTCGTCAGTGAGGGTGAGGACATAACGGCCGTGCTCTTCGACACACTCCGTAGGGAGAGGACCCATGACATTGGAATGGACCACGTCGAAAGGGGGGGACGCACGAGAGGAGGACAAAGGGTATGTGGACTAGTGCATCTTGTCCTCAGCATAATCAACGCATTCCGTGGAGCACGGCAAAGGGAAAGTCTCAAAGTCAAGGTCCTTGGCCGGCTGGGTGCGGCGCATGCTGTCGACGGCAGCAGAGTGGACGTGGCAAAGGCGGCGGTGCAAGAGACAGGTGTGTTGCGGAGAAAGCGTGCTGGTGACATGCACATGGCCTTCGGTGGCCGACGAGGAGGCGACATAGGGAGATGAAGACAGACGATGCATGTGCCACAGGTTGCCACTGGCGGTGGCATGGCGGATGACAAAACCGGATGGACGCAATGACATAGTGCCAACACCACACGAGTGCACAACGTCCATGCTCATCCGGTCAAGGGCAGTAACAGACAGGAGGCTCAGCTCAATATTGGGAACGAAAAGGACATTGGTGAGGAAGATATCACTGGGAGGACCAAGGAAACGAACGACACCAATGCCGCGGACAGGTAACACCTGTCCGGAGCCCGTCCGGACACCGGAGACATCACCAACAGGACCAAGAATACTGAAGGCCTCGAGAGAGGCCATCATGTGATGCGTGGTCCAGGAGTCGATGATCCGATCTTGGTCGGGTCCTGGACCGGAGTCACCAGATTGTTAAGAGTCACATGGCAGCAAGCAAGAGTCGTGGACGCGGTGGAAGGGGGTGCAAACCAAGACTGCCAATCATCAAGCCATGCGACGTCGTCATGGAGGGGGACAGGGGAGACCACGGGAGACGGCGACACAGACGAGGAGGCAGCCACGACAACAACTCAGTCTCAGTCATGCAAGACGAGGGGGTCGAGCAAGACGTGACGCAACTCGCACTTCCCTGGGGGGTAGGGTGAGGCAGGCAGAGCTGGAGCGTAATGAACAGCTCCAACTGTCGTTCACGCGTGGATGGCGTAGGAGTGTAGACAGAGTGCGGAGTGACAGCGCCAAAGCCCGAATAGAAGGAAGACTGCCCCTGTGAAGGGAACGGTGACGCTGACGACTACGGATGATGTTGCTAAGGAGTTGGCGTCTGCGAGACCAGGGTCGCGGTCGGAGGAGTGGAGCTACTGGACGGGGTTGAGGCGTGAGAGGCTGCGACAGTGACAGCGGTGGAGGCAAGACGGCGCTCCTGCTGGCAACACATGGTGGCGATGATGCAAGCCTAGTCTGTTGGTAGCGGGCACGTGTACCACCCATGCCCTGGCTGGCCACATTTGTGCCAAACCAAGCCACTGCCACTAGACCCAGTTGACAACGGCTGCAGCTATTACTGCTGACCCTTGCCATTCTTGCCCCGACGCTTCTTCTTTCCCGACAACGAGGAGCTAGTGGAAGTCGCTACTGTGGGGGAGGCGACGGCCACGTAGGCAACGGCAGGTGAGGCGAGGGCCTCTGTGCGATGGAGGCAGGACTCCGGATGAGCTTCGTCAATCCCGAGGAAAATCTCGTATGCCCAGGGCATCAGGGTGCCCTGGGCCGCCATGGTAGAGAGGACCTCCTAGGAGCATTGGACGAAGACGTCAGCGTATGCACTGGTGGCACCACGGTTGATGGTGAGGAGCGCGACGAGAGGGGGTAGAGCAGAGGTGTTGAGACGACGAAGATTGTCCTCAGCCCGCTGCCAGTAAGCGGTGACTGTCTCGGTCTCCCCTATGCGAGGGAGTTGAACTCCCGCAACAGACAGCTGGTCTTAGCCTCGTTGGATAGACAATGGGGATGACTGAGAACATGCCATGTGGTAGCAGGGTCTAGTGTCTCGCCAAAGGTGAAGTCGCCGAGGAAGGGCTATAGGGCTAGAAGGGACGCTGGAGGAGCGACGGGGAAGAAAGCCCGTGCGGCGCAACCAATGTCATACAGCTGGTCGGCTTGGATGGAGTCATACGGAATGGTGTAGTATGCCCACAATACCTCACCGTGCGCCCATATGCGGAAGTTGAGCTCCCAGCTCCGGAATTGCTCGCCGGCCTCAAGCGGCGGGGGCGGCATCTCAAAGTCCTTGGGCTCGCGACATGCGACAAGAGTGGGGCCAAGGACTGAGGTCACAGTTTGCCCTTGGTGTTGAGTCTGCAGCTACGTATGATAATGCATAGAATCACACACAGCAGGGCTTGCGTGCCCAAGGGGGACGAAACGCGACAGGCCAGTGGTGTGAGTCTGAGAGGCCGATGGCTGTAGTGCTGCAAGCTGTTGCGTCATAGCGGCAAGCTGTTGTTGGATGGCGGCTAGGGGGTGAAAGGCATCGACGACGGAGCCTGTGGACTGCTGCTGCTGCTGCTACTGCTGCTACTACTACTACTACTACTGCTACTACTGTAGCTGTTGCAAGAAAAAAGGGGAGGTAATCCCCCTGGGGGTCCCCCCAACAGAGGAGGTCCCCTCCCTAGTGGGGCTGTTAGCCATGGTGTTGGTGCCACATTCTCTGGTTTCTTTTTCATTTTTTTGTGTTGCTGATGTCGACAGTGATGATAGCCTAGGACAGTTGGCGCCAGCAGCATCTACTTGCGTTATCTGCTGCCGCTGCTATCAAGTTTCTTCCCCCTCCTCTCTTGTTTTTTTGTGTGTGTGTTGATGACATCAGTAGTGACGTCAGCGAAAGGCTGCTGACGTCAACAGCGGTCGTTGATCGAGCTGCTGCTGTGCGGCTACATTCATTACAGCTGTTGCCGCTGCTGTTGTTGCTGATTTGTTGTTGTAGCAGCCGCTGCGGTTGCTGCTACTGCTATTGCAGTTGTTGGTGCAACTGCGGCGGTTGTAGCAGTTGTAGATGCTACTATTGCTGCTGCTGCTGATGCTGCCACTGTTGTTGTTGTTGTTGTTGTTATTGTTGTCGTTGTTATTGTTGTCGTTGTTTCTGTTGCTACTATTGCTGCTGCTGCAGCTGTTGCTGTTATCATTAAGCAACTATGTGCTACTGTGGCTGCTGCGGCTGTTGTAGTGGCTGTGGAAGTGGCGGCAGCCACAACAATGCTATTGGCATGGTGGGGGCTTTTTTTCCTCCTTTTTTTTCTTTTTCTCATCATAGCGAGCTCACTACTCGCTACGAGCGGTGAGTCGCGAGCAGTGAGCTCCCTACTCGCTTTTGCCTACTTGCTGCTTGCTTCAAGGAGTGAGCTTGCTGTCAGCAGCTTGTTGTCAACAGCTCGTTGCTCATTGCAAGCAGCGCGCTGCGGGTAGCTGCAGTTGCTGCTGCTGCTGCTTCTACTACTACTGCCACTTCTGCTCTTACTATTGCTGCTGCTGTTCACTACTGCTGCTGCTACTCACTACTACTACTTCTCGCTGCTGGTGCTCATGTTGCTGCTCGCTGCAGCTGATATGATTGCTGCTACGAGCTGCTGCTGCTACGAGCTGTTGCAAGCTGCTGCTGCTGTCGGCTGCTGCTACGCACCGTTGTTGCTAGCTGCTTCTGCCACTACTTGCTGCTGCGGCAAGCTGCTACTGCTGCTATGGGCTGCTGCGGCCAGCCACTCCACCTGGAGGACATCGCCACGTGCATTGTCGCCAGCAAGCGCCTAACGCGGCCTGACGCTCACCTCCTCGCGTCGCGCGTGGGGGTCTGTGCTACCGAAAAAAAACCAGTAACATTTCCCCTGGCCCAATGGCTGTGGGAAAACTTTTGACGCCGCCACCAGGCAGGTCAATACTGTCAGAAAAAATCCGGCAGCATTTCCCCTGCACTGGCGCGTATGCGAGGTCCGCCGGCGTAGTCAGGCACTTGTACACCAGTCGTCTGCTGTTGCTGCTACTCTCTGGCTCTGATACCAAAATGGAAATTACACCAGAGCGCAAGTTGGGGCAATGGCGGCATTGATGCAGCGTGCAGGCTTCCATGCAAGTTGCTTAGTCTGCTGCCCCCCCTCAGTGTGCTACTTTCGACTCTAAGTCTGAGTGCTCTATATTTGTTACTCAAAATTGCACGCGCCAGTGTTAGCGTGAGAAAGCAGTTGAAAACTGGCAGTAACTGATTAGGAGTGAAGAATAGGCAACAATGGGAGACCTCTCCAAGTTCTAGCTCCCCCCCACTAGTGTAGAACTTGTTACTCAGCTAACCAGCCAATCAGAAAATAGTCATGGACCTATCTTCTGGCAGGCAAGGTTTTCTCGGTGAGCCCTGCAAGACGCCCGACAGCCCAAAACCGGGGTGTCGTCCATTTTGCCTGATAACTGGACCATACCATAATACCGGCGCTGCAAACGCAGTTGTGTAGTCAGAATCAGCTAAAAAAATAGTGGCAAAGAGTTATGGCTGCCCGAACCTATGCAGTGCCTACGATGGTCCATGATGCGAAACAGTGCCACGCAGCAAGAGACATGGACCCTAGGCAGAGCATGATGCTGCAGATGCAATGGCATAGTCAGAAGTAGCGCTGGGTCCATGCATACAGCATCTGCGGTGGCAGTGACCGCTGGCAGCCCGACCGCCGAGGAGGCCTACCAATGGAGTTGCGCACGTGGACGGAGGGAGGAGGCTCTAGCAAACTGCGAGTAGGACTCAACGTGCGTCAGCTCCACCGAACAACACTCCAGCAGCGTCGAGTCTTGCCGTCAGTCATCTGCATGCCGATGTACACAAGGCGGGAGGACACAACAAATCACAATGGGAGATGTGCAAAAAACCAATAGTGTATGTGACGATGGGGGAGCTCTGTTCCCTCCTCATGGGGGGGTGTTGTGTACAGCTATTAGCTTTGCTCGTAGTGTCGGGCTCTGCCACAAATGGGGAGTATTGGCGTGTGTGCTTTTGCCAGACGCCTCCTTGTGCACACCACAAAGAGACACCATTGCTCTATGGTCAAGACCTGCATACCTGGTGGGTTTTGCTGGTATGACAAGGAAACCTAGTACCTTGAGACTATCATGTACTTGTTATGCATGTGTGTGTGTGTGTGTGTGTGTGTGTGTGTGTATGTGTGTGTGTGTGATGCTACACGTGTCACACTTTTGGGCTCTACAACCCAAGGGGAGTGTTGGTGTGTGGGCTTTGACATGACACCATTATGAGGAAAGCGTGGTTAGTTTGGATGTGGCACGATGCTCTAGTCGAGGTTATGCTCGTCGAGACCTGAGCACCTCGTGATTTTTACCGATGTGACGTGGAGACCCATTGCCTCTTCGTGTTATGTATGGTCCATGCATGCGAGCACGTTTGGTCGAGACCCAGAGACACGAAGACATGTTGCGGGGTCACAAGGAGATCTTGTTGCTATGTGCCGCTTGCATGGTGTTTGGCACATGAGTATGCGATTGACTTCTTGCATTGTAGAGGTCCGGGAATTCGGTGAGTTTTACCACTGTCACGAGGAGACCTTGTGTTGTGGTTGGTGTTTATGATAGACAATGAGTGTATCCCCTCACTTGTCATTGTGGTGGCGACTGTGTCAGCGAGGGGCAGTGTTGGTTTGTGTGGCTTCCACTCATCACGAGGGACAAACATGGCGATTCCCCGTATACCTCGCACTGGTGGTGTGGAGCAGCAATACTGGAGAGCACGGCGCCATGATCCTTGATGCAGACGTAGCTGGCACCGGAGCACCGACGAGTGGTGGTTCCATGCACCAGCCACTGCCAGACAGCTGCAACGACATCCCAGGTGCTTGCCGGGGTCCTTTGCGGTTTTTCTGTAGACGCTAGAGTTTTCTCGATGGACTAGATCTCGAGCCCGATTCACATGTTATGTATTGTTTGTCCACCGATCGATGACGGACTTGTGTGTGTAGCCAGTCGTAACGTCTGGCTCAAGATTGTGCATCTCTAGGTTTAGGCATTGTTGCGTTTACATACGTGTGCGCAAAGTTACGATTAAAATAGTGGTTTTGGCCAGTTTTAGGACAAACTAACACTGTCGCGTGCGTCACCTGCCCTGCGCCCCAGCAACTATTTGTGTTGTGTACTTGTGAGTTGTCATCTCTCTGCAATTACATTCATTTTGAGCTTCCTGACACTCTGTACGTGTCCCCACCCAGACCCTTCCAGTTTCGTGCATGACTTGTGACTGTCATCACACATTGACTCAGCGCTGACGGTTAGTTAAGTGGGAATCGGTTAGGAAGGTTCGAGGAAGTTAATGTTGTGTGGCCCTGTAGGGTCAGCAACCTAGTACAGTACCTCAACACTTTAACCTAAACACGTATACCAGAAATCTAGGTGCCCACATCGGCATCGAGCGTACGTGGATGCATGTCTCTCAAGAGTTGATGCTCCAATGTTTTCTAAGCGGAGGCTAAACAAATTATGCTAGAAAAACCATTTTGGCTCTTAAGCACAACAAAACGTAACAATGAAGGCGCCAAACTTGCGCTGCGCTGAGATGCCAAAGGGGTGTGATCCATTATGTGTGTGCCATGATCTTCACTTCATCTTAGTCACATGCAGTGAGACCATGTGTGTGTACAGAGTTAAGAGGTCACTTGCCTGTCTTGCAGCCATAACCAACACCTCTCACCATTGAAGCCCCTCTTTCCATTGATGCCCAATCCGCGATCTGAAAACTCACTGTCGCAAAAGGCCCAATGTGACAAAAATGTTGTCCAATGTCAAGCAATATTGTGGTCCCAGAGTCTCATCAATTGCTTCTATGATTTCAGCTGAGGGTTGAACCTTGTGAGTGTAAAATGGAGTAATAACAAGCCCCTGTGTGGAGGAAGAAACTGAGATAAAAATCAGCGACAGAGTGAAGCCAGGGAAAACTCCATTCTCATCAGTAGCCCTTATAAGTGTTGTTGTGTGTGACGTCCACGGCTTACGGTGACCCCTTGGCTCATGTCCATTCACGTGCACATCCCTGAGACTGGCGACCGTGCCAGACAACCGGCGGCCGGCGGCGACAGGCGCCCAAAAGACGCTCGTATTTTGCAGATTCATGTTGTGGGCCAGCACATAGGCGTATAGCCTATCAAGTCGTAGATCTCGTCGATGCAGCCGTTCTGGTTCAAACAGCTCGTCGTTCAGACGTGTCAGCAGGAAGTTATGGCCAAAACTGTGTTTTTGCCACTGTTTTGTCTTGCTAGAAAATAGCGCCCTTGTGCGCTGCATGTGTGTGCATCCACTAGGTCCATGAAACTTTTTAGGCTTTTCAGGCCTCAGTTGTCATACTCTCTGCACAATTCAGTGTTTGCAGCTTCTAACACTTGTGTTTGTGTCCCTAGCCAACCCCTTGTTGTTCTCACCTCCACCTGTGTGTGCTAGTGAGTTAGCTGGCCAGCTTGTACTGCCACGCCAGGGTCAACAGTGCTAGGAATTTGCCTTTCATGGTATCAGAGCAGCGAGCCATTGCTCGCACAACTGCGTAGCAGAGGCGCAACAACCGCAGTACAAGTGAGTGTCCGCAGTCGTTGCCGTGAGTAGCAGCAGCAGCAACGCCCACTGTCACGGCGAGAGGTCCTGGGAGGATCCATCACATTTCCGACCGTTTTCTTACGACGTTCGCAGCAGCTTCGCGGCCGTTCTACAACAGCTCTGCGGCCGTTCCGCGACAGCTCCGTGGTCGTTCCGCGACAGCAAAAGTGGATCCGCGGAAACCCCAGATGATCCGCGGTGACGCGAACTCCGAAACAAAGGCGGCAACTCCACGGCCACATCAGAACGCGTCAACAGTGCCGCGACTCTACCACGGTTACTCGCGTCGTTTAGAAGTGACGACCCCGTGGTGACGGTGCCGTGGCAAATCCACGACATTCCGAGGATCCGCGGCACTCCGCGGCGGACGCTCCGCGTTTGTTCTGGAACGCGCCGGTGTTCTGCCGAGGGTTCCCCCGGTGCTCCACGGCCGCAAGTCCGCGACAGTTCCGCGGCCGTTCCGCGGTCGCCAGATGCGAGAGCTTTGCGGTGGTTGCAAAACGCACCAACGGAGGTGCCCAGGCAGGTTGCGACACCCCGCCGCGTTCTGCATCTGCGCGACCGCGGCTGCTGTTCCGCGGCAAAAACCGCGGAATTCTGCCGCAATAAAACCTGCGATGATGAGTCCGCGGTGACATCTCCGCGGTGACTCCACGGTGACCACTCCGCGGTGACATTCTGTGGTGACAACTCCACGGTTGATACTTCCGCAACAGAAGACAGCACGCGTTCCAGACAACCAGCCGTCATGCCTAAACAAACCCCCGCCAGCGCCGCCACCGACGCAGCCGCCAAGGGCAGCTCCGTCAGTGGCCAACGCCGACCGCTGCCATTGTCACCACAGCGGCAGCAGCAGTAGCAACAGCAGCTGCAGCAGCAGTCGCAACAGCAGTAGCAACAGCAGCAGCAGCGGCAGCAGCATCAGCCGCAACAGCAGCAACAGCAGCGGCCACCGAGTTCGACAACCTTGGCGCGCCAGATGCGCGCATTGGCTTACCTGCACGTGGAGAGCCGCCTGACTTTGACAAAGCAGGTCGCTGAGCTATAGAACCTGATCAGGGGCCTACTGCCTCAGCAGCAACAGTCCCAGCAGCAGCAGTAGCAGCAGCAGCAGCAGCACCCATCCACAGACCCGAGCGAGGACCACCTCACTCACGGCGGCAATGTAGATGAGGTTGTGGAGACCCTTTCTGACTCTAGCGAGGAGGGTGAGGAGGAGCTGCTCTGAGCACGCCTCATCCGCCTGGAGGCGCGCCGTAGAGCACGTGAGGCCTATGTCGCCCTCCAGGGTACGAGCTCCAGTGCCGACGCTGGCCTGAGCTCATCTCGCCGCCCTCTGACCTTTGAGGAGCTGGTTCTATGGGCCATTCTAGGCAAGGGGATTGCCTCCTCTATGCCCGGTCCCGCAGTGGCTTGAGCCGTCGCTCTACCAACGATCAAGCCACCCAAGTGGTTTGAGTCGGACCCGCCCGTCTTCCGGACTGGGAATGACTTCAAGTCTTGGGAGCCGAGCTTTCGCATGTGGGCCATGAGCGAAGGAGTCCTCGCCTACTACCTCACTCCATACCAGGCATCTGACCCCGCCCAGACACAGATGGCGGTCCGCGCCGCCTCCGGCCTGATGAAAGCCGCCCCAGACTTTACCAAAGACTTCAGTAGCTTCCTTGGCGATCCGCTGACCGGCTCGGGAGCTGACCCTCACAAGGCGTGGGCACTGGCTGTCACTCTTTTTGAGGGTGCCACCTTGGCGCTGACGTCCCAGCACCTTGCCGACTTCAACTCCCTCTGCCAGACTACTCAGGAGTCCGCAGTCGACTACTGGCGCCAGGCGATCTAGCTGCACGAAGAGCTGGGAGACCATGTACCTGTGCAGTACTCCGGCCTCCAGATCATCCTCTATGGCATCCACCCCGACTACGCGCGCGTCTTCAGCAACTTCGACCATACTCTACTTCGCGACATGGCGAGCGACGGGACCCTACTGCGCTGGGCCACCCTCCACTTTCTGGAGGTCGCCGGCATGGACGTCGTGAATCGCGCTCGCCGCAACATTGCTTCAGCTGCAGTTGCCGCCGCATCCTCCACCCCACCGTCTATAGCAATGGCGGCTCAAGCTCAGGGGAAGAATGGCCGCAAATCAACAGGTGGTGGTCCCAGCGGCAAGACCAACAGCGATACTAGCACCAACAATGTCAACTGTAGCAGCAGTAGCGGGAGCAGCAACAGCAGCGGCGGTAGCAGCAGCAGCAGCGGCTCTGGCAACACGACAGGTCGTCGGCTCGTGTGCTTCAACTACGGGGGCAACCATCGCTACCTCGACTGCACTCGCCTGACAGGCCGCCCATTGGACTGGGCCAAGGTCACCCGTGGGCTGTAGCAGGCGCACGAGGCACGCATGCGCCAGACGTCCGGGGAAACCGCCCTCTCAGGCGCCACTACCACAGCCATCCCAGAGGAGTCCGCCGCCATAGCAGGCTCCTCCGCAAATCCTCGTGACTAGGCGTTCACCGAACGCGACAAGACGATCGCCGAGCTACACCAGCTTCTCGCCCTGCGCTCATCTTAGGGAGGTGCGAGTGAGTTGACTGAGTCAAGGGGTCCTACTGCCTGTGGACTGTCTGTGTCATTGCGTGATGATGCCTGTGGCGATTCCCATGCCCAGCCGTGTGCGCGTGACGGACCTGATGATGTATCTTGGCTGCATGCTTCTCATGTGCTCTCCACTGGTCGCCTTGTGGTATCCCTTGCCGAGCGTCCTGCTACCGCACCTTGCTCCGTCGCCGAGTGCCACGTTGCCCCTTGTACGCGTGTCACCGACACCATCTGGGTCGTTGACTCTGGTGCCACCCATCACATGACGTGTCGACGTGACGCCTTTGTTGTCTTGCATCATGTTAGCACTGTTCGCTCTGTTCGCACTGCAGTTGGCCATGAGGTCCCTGTCCAGGCTGTTGGGGTTGTGTAGTTCACCAGGCCCGTTGGTCCCGTATACATCTCCGACGTCCTCTTTGTCCCTGATCTGGAACTCAGCTTGCTGTCTGTCCGTGCTTGCACCAAGATGGGCCTGGGTGTCGCGCACACAGCTGCTGATGCTCGCATCTTTGTGCACGACACCGAGGAGACCGTCCTCTGTGGGACGGTCATCGATGACCTGTATCACATCTCTGGATCCTCTACGAGTGCCCCCCCCTTCTCTCCGTCTCCCACTGCTTGTGTTTTCGTCGCTGGTGCTCTATCCCCAGAGCACAACCGTCTCCTACATCGACGCCTCTGTCATGTGCACCTGGGGGCTGTCGACAGGCTGATCCGCACTCAGCTTGATCTCGGTCTTGACGCGGCGTCCTTCAAGGCGCCACCCACGACCGAATGCCTGGCTTGTGCTGAAGGCAAAATGCATCCGTCCACCTATCTTGCATCTGTCTCCAGGGCCCGTCGGCCCTTGGAACTTGTCCACTCCGACCTCATGGGTCCCCTCCCTATCGAGTTTCAGGAGGACCGCGGTCGGTACGTCCTAACGTTGACTGATGACTTCACGCGTATGCACTGCATCTACAATCTACGTCAGAAGAGGGATGCTGCCATTGCGGTCCGCATTTGGCTGGTCATGGCTGAGCACCAGTCTCCCCACCGCCTGTAGACCTTTCGCTCGGACCGCGGCGGCGAGTACCTCGGTGACATGGCCCGCTCCTTCACCGAGCTTGGTGTCTTCCACGACCTCTCCGCTCTCGCCACCCCTCAGCAGAACGGTGTCTCCGAGCGCTGGAACCGCACCATGGAGGATGCGGTCCACGCCATGCGCGCCGACAGCGTCATGCCTGAGGCCTTTGCCTTCGAGGACATGGCGTACATGGGCTTGGTCTGGAACTGCATTCCCCATGACCCCCTCCCAGGTCACCACACGCCCTACGAGCTGTGGCACGTGCGTCACGCGGATCTGCACGTGGCCCATGTCTGGTACTCCCTTGCCGGCATCTGGTTCACACCGAAGCAACAGGGGAGCAAGCTCTCTCCGCAGGGCCACATCTGCGCCTTCGTCAGCGTCGTCCCGCGGACGAAGGCGTGGCGGTTCTGGGATCCTGAGCGACGCCGCATAGTGGATTCCCGTGACACTCTCTTCTTCTAGCATCTTGCCTTCCGCGACCTTGCTCGCATCCACGCTCTGCGCACTGCTCATGCCCCTGTGTGTGCCGAACCCTATAGTGTGGGGGAGGCTCCTGTCACAGTCGGCACAGTGCCCCCGGCCAGTACGGTCACATCGTCGCCGACACCCCAGGGGATGTTCCAGACTGGGCCCTTCCCTGGCTATTGAAGCCACGCCAGACTCGAGTGGTGCGCCTGCCGTGCGATCCACACCGGCATGTGAGTTAGTAGCACCCACTGCTCCTGCCCCGTCGGAACCCTACACACGGGCACCCGGCAGACGTCTTCGCCCTCGCCCCACGCGCAGCATTGTTAGCGGTGACCCGGGCACAAAGGCCCTCGGCCTGAGTGCTCGCGGCCTCGCTGAGGTTCACCCTGGCTGTGCCACTTGTATAGCACTACTTGCGCATGAGCACGGTCTTGCTCGTGATGCCGCTGAGTCCATGGTGACGGCCCACCCTCCCTCTGAGGCGTATGCCCTCGCTACACGTAGTGCACCAGTGTTGTCTCCCGATCCCACCAGTCTACCTGAGGCCTTGTTAGCCCCCGACGCTGAGCAGTGGCGCACTGCCTGCCAGGCTAAATTGGATGCCATCCGAGAGCACCGCATCTTTGAGCTAGTAGACTTGCCAAAGAACCGCAAGGCCATCAGGACCAAGTGGGTTCTACGTAAGAAGCTCAAGCCAGACGGCACTGTGGAGCGCTACAAAGCGCGCCTGCCAGCAAAGGGCTTCTCTCAGGTCCCTAGCATGGACTACACCGAGGCCTTTGCCCCTGTTCGGCGGATGACGACCACGCTCACACTGCTGAGCCAGGTGGCACAGCACGACTGGGAACTCCATTAGATGGATGTCAACAACGTGTTCCTGAACGGGGACATTGAGGAGGAGATCTACATGGTTCAGCCACCCGGCTTTTAGGATGGCACCAGTCGTGTGTACCAGCTGTAGAAGGCCTTGTACGGCCTCAAACAGTCACCTCACTACTAGAATCAGGAGATGACCAGCACGTTGAGACGCGCTAGGTTCGTTCAGAGTGATGTAGAACCATCTCTGTTCCTCTCACAGTCCCAAGCACCGCTTGTTGCCATCCTCGTCTAAGTGGACGATCTTCTGATCGCCTCGCCCGACCCGGGAGCAATAAACGCTGCCAAGGCAGTTCTCTCTTCGGCCTACGAGATGAAAGATCTTGGTGAGGCCTCTATCCTTTTGGGGATGGAGATCGTGGGCGACCGTGTTCGCCGCACACTCCGTGTCCATCAGGATCGCTACGCAGAGACTGTGGGGGAGCGCTTTGTCGACCTCCTCGCTGCCGTCCGCATAGCCTCCATGCCTATAACTCTTGAGGGGCAGGCCGCCCTGAAGGTGGATGACCCAGCTGACCTGGGGGAGCCAGTCGATGTGACCCTGTACCTGCGAATCATTGGCTCGCTCATGTACTTGGCCACCACGGCACGACCCGATATTGCCTTCACTGTCAACCTGCTCGCTCAGTTCTTGCAGGCTCCACGCCAACGAACACTGGAGGCCGCAGTCCGGTGTGTGCGCTACATCCAATCCACTGCACGCTTCGGCCTGTGCTTTCGTGAGCAGGTGCCTGTTGTGATCGATGGGTACACGGACAATGACTGGGCGTGGAGTCCAGATGGCAAGAGCCGCACCGGCTACATCTTTCTCATTGGAGGCACTACAGTGTCCTGGCGAAGTGTCTCGTATTTCCCGCTTGCCCCCCTCTTCGTGCCAATGTTGTTGTGTCCCTCTGGGCGTGGGTGTGCAGGTCCTTGACGGTGTGGAGCTGCTCTTGGCGGTGTGGCGCTCCGGGCGAGCTGCTGCGCTCGGATGCCGCTAGTTGGGTACTTCTAGAAACCCTACTTGCACTCAGGGTGTCTGGCTTGTCCGTCTGTTGCGTGAACTGCGTCTGTCTATTCCCCCCGTGGTCCTCCAGTGTGACAACATGAGCGCGGAGGTCATCGCCAAGAACTCAGGTGTGTTCCATGCACGCACAAAGCACATCAATGTCGAGCACCACTTCGTGCGTGATCTGGTTGATCGTGGTGAGATCCAAATCATCCACGTGGGCACTGACAGGCAGTGTGTTGATTTTCTGACCAAGGCTCTGGGTCGTTCGAAGTTTCATGCGGCCACTCGCTCCGTGGGACTTTACCCCATCCCTGTTGCAGGTTGATTCCTCATGTGCCACCTTGCGTGTGCTGTGCTTGCTGCCTGCAGCGGCTGTGCGTCCCCTGCTCTGTATATTGTTCGTGTCTACATGTGCATGGATGTGTTTCGCCCTCCGGTCATGGGGGAGTGTTGTTGTGTGTGACGTACACGACTTACGGTTGTTGGTGTGAGGACTTTGGTCTGACATCTTTTTGAGGACAGCGAGGTTACTTAGGGTGCAGCACGATACTATGGTCCAGGTTATGCTGGTCGAGACCCACGCACCTTGTGAGTTTCACCGGTGTGATGTGGAGACCCATTGCCTGTATGTGTTATGTATGATCCATGCTCGGTTATACTGGTCGAGACCCGCGCACCTGTTGAGTTCTACCGGTGTGACGTGGAGACCCATTGCATACATGTGTTATGTATGATCCATGCATGATGTGGTCGAGACCCGGGCACCCGGAGACACGTTTCCGGGGTCACGAGGAGACCTGTTCCTCTGTCTCTCTTGCTTGATGTTTGACACGTAGGTGTGTGATTCACTTCGTGCATGGTCGAGACCCGGGCATTTGGTCGGATGCACCATTGTCACGAGGAGACCCTGTGCTGTGGTATGCTTGATCAGTGCTCGCTATGATTGGTTCCCTGAGCGATCATCTCTTGCCTTCGCTCAGACATCATTATGTTGACAGTTGTGTCAGCCAGGGGGAGTGTTGGTGTGTGTGGCTTCCACCTGTCACGAGCGACGGCAANAGACCTGTTTCTCTGTCTCTCTTGCTTGATGTTTGACACGTAGGTGTGTGATTCACTTCGTGCATGGTCGAGACCCGGGCATTTGGTCGGATGCACCATTGTCACGAGGAGACCCTGTGCTGTGGTATGCTTGATCAGTGCTCGCTATGATTGGTTCCCTGAGCCATCATCTCTTGCCTTCGCTCAGACATCATTATGTTGACAGTTGTGTCAGCCAGGGGGGGTGTTGGTGTGTGTGGCTTCCACCTGTCACGAGCGACGGCAACGAGAGCAGCGTTACAGGAGAGCGCGACGACATGATCCCGGATGCAGACGCAGCTGGCACCGGAGCACCGACGAGTGGTGACTCCATCCACCAGCAGCTGCCAGAGAGCTGCCACGACGCCCTGGGTGCTTGCCGGGGTGCTTTGCGGTTTTTTCTGCAGACGCTAGAGTTTTCTCGGTGGACTGGCTCTTGAGCCCGATTTGCATGTTTTGTATTTCCTGTCCACCGATCGGTGCCGGACTTGTGTGTGTGACCAGTCGTAGCGTCCGGCTTCAGATTCTGCATCTCTAGGTTCAGACTGCGTAGCGTTCTGATTTGTCTGCGCAGAGTTACGGCCAAAATAATGTTTTTGGGCCGGTTTTAGGATAGACCTTGCACTGCCGCGTGCGACACCTGTCGTGCGCCGCGGCAGGTATTTATACTGTGGACTTGTCATTTGTTATCTCTCTCTGCATTTATATTCAGTTTTGAGTTTCCTGACACTCTGTTCGTGTCCCAACCCAAACCACTTGCCGCGACACCCTTCTCAACGGTGACCCCTGGGCTCATGTCCATTCACGTGCGGATCCCTGAGACTGGCGACGGTGCCCGACGACCGGCAGCTGGCGGCGACAGGCGCCCAGAAGACGCTCGTATTTTGCAGATTCGTCCTGTGGGACAGCACATAGGTATGTAGCCTATCGAGTTGTAGATCTCGTCGATGCGGCCGTTCTGGTTCAAACGGCTCGTCGTTCTGACGTGTCAGCACGGAGTGGCCAAAACTGTGTTTTTGCCATTGTTTTGTCCTGATAGAAAATAACGCCTTTGTGCGCTGCATGTGTGTGCACCCACTAGGTCCATGACGCTATTCAGGTTGTTCAAGCCTTAGTAGTCTCTCTCTGCGCAATTCAATATTTGCAGCTTCTGACACTTATGTTTGTGTCCCTAGTCAACCCCTTGCTATTCTCACCTCCACCTATGTGTGCTAGTGAGAAAGCTGGCCGGCTTGTACTGCCGCGCCAACGACAGCAGTGCTAGGAAGCTATCTTTCAATAATGAGCAAGTGTACAAAGGTGTTGCGAATGTAATGTAGGCCCCTTCATTCTTGCTTACAAGAAAGAAATGAAAAAAAAAAGTGGATGGTAATCTGCTCCTGATTACCCCTGAGGTGAAATGTTGGAGGTGGTCGGTGGTTTTGTGACATATCACGGAATCACCCCTAGCATTTGGAATGGTGCATCATCAACAGTCCGTTGGGAAGAGGGGAAAAAACGACGTCATTCAAGACAACGGCCTGTACAACAAAGTGCTACCTTCCGTCACCTCGCCTTTCCTTTTCCTTTGGAAGGGCTCTTCAATGTCTTCCTCGTAGGGGACATGACGGATGCAGGGCACTGAGCTGCGTGCTTTCTGCAACGCTGCTTGCCTCCCCCTCCTCCTCCTCCACCAAGCAGACGGCAGTCGAGGCAGAAGGTCTCCACGGGTAACGGAACACCACGGAGCTTCACAATCTCACAGAGGTCCAGGCTCTTGCACAAAAGGCTAGACGGCGACCCCACCTTCGTGCGGTACTTTTTCTTCCTCTTCTCCCTCCCCTCGGGATCTGCACTCCCTCCCTTTTCCTCTGCAGCCCCCTTCCCAATCTCCGCCCCTCTCAACGGACGTGCATTTGCCGTCACCCCCGAGCCTTCCTCCTCCCGCGCAGGAGGATACATTCGGTCGGCCTCGGCGCCTTTGTGGCTCCCATCTGCTCTGTTTCCTGGGTCCATCCTTGTCAGCTGCAGCTCCACCACGTCGTCACCATCGTCCAATGACAAGCCGGGGTCAGCTGCCGTCGAGGAGAGGCATGCTCCCGGATTCTTTCGCACGTCATCTCTCCCATCCTCTTCCCTCGCAGACTCTCTCCGGCGACGTCCCCCCGCAATCTCCTCAGACCCTTCCTCACTTCTTTTCGTCCTTGTTTCGGCCGCTTTCTTGAATCTGTTGTTTACACTTCTGTCTGCGGCCCCATGCCCCTCGTCTTCTCTTTCCTCAGGAGGCAGTGAGAAGCTTACTCTGCGCTTCCGCCTCTCTCTCACACCTGCAGATTCGTAGCAAGTGTAGGAGGTTCCACCGTCCCTCTGCAAACCAGCCATGTTCCCTCGGCCACTGCGGCGCAGGATGGAAGGAGGAGAGCTGAGTGCAGGTGGCGTCCGTAGCTTCAACGAAGGCAGTTCTGATCCCTCACACAAACGGCCCTCCATCTCCCGGCCATCTCCTTCCTCCTCCCTCTGTCTCCTCAGCGAACGCTTGTCACAGAAACTCTGCACCCACCCTTCCCCTCCAAGACCTTCACCACCCTCCCGCCTCCTCTTCAACCCCTCCTGGCCATACACTGGATAGGACCCCCTCCCCTTCTCTAAATTGTTGTCGGCAAACTCCACCAAGCACGCTTTCTGCACTGCACAAACCGACGGCTGCTCAGACGCGTCGCACGGGTCAGATGAGTTTTGCCCACTCGCAGCCTCCAACTCCCACGCAGAACGGCTTCTCTCACTAGGCTCCTCCTCCTTTTCCTCCTCCTCCTCCTTCTCCTCCTCCTCCTCCTTTTCCTCCTCCTTTTCCTCCTCCAACTCCTCCTCCTCCTCCTCCTCACCCAAGCACACTGGGTGGCCCGGCAGCATCTGTCCATGCACAGCTGGCTCTGCGACACTTTGGCTCTGAGAGAGGAAACAGCTGCTCAGATTTCGGCGCAGCACTATGTCGTCAGCAGGACGACGCTGTACCTTGGCAGATTCCTTGTTGCCCCTCTCTGGACTCTGACCTGCGTCTTGCCCCTCCCCCCCCTCATGCTGCCTTCCTCTCTCACACGCCCTGACACACGTGGCATCTCGCGTGAGATCCTTCCCCCCTGCCAACCTTTGTCCTCCTCTATTCTCCTTGGTCGGACTCCGCCCCTGCTCTTGTCTATGTGCACGGGGTGATCTGCGCAACTTTGTGGTCCCCTCCCCCTCCAATCGTTCGACCGGCTCGCCACTCTGCCCCACTCCACCACCATTTCCATGATCAAGGGCGCTGCTGATGCTGCTGCTGCTGCGCTTTTGACCGGAGGCCGTGGTGGTGGAGGTGGCAGCGACGGCGTTGGCGATGGGGGCGGTGGTGGTGGCTGTGGCAGCGGCAGTCCTAGTGGTGGCGGCGGTGGTCATGAGGGTGGCGGCGCTGATGCCACAAGCGGTGCTGCTGGAGGCCACCTGCTTCTGCAAACGAACAAGGATCTCCACCACATCCTCGTCCTCGTCCTCCTCATCCCGATCCTCGTCCTTGTCCCCATCCTTGGTTCCACCATTCTCCTCCTCCGCTTGGCCAACGGCGGTCGTCGCTCCATCCGCGAGTGACCCCTCAATCCCGTTCCGATTCGCTCCCACATCTTCAGCCATCACGCTCCCCACTGCCTCTGCCACCGCAGCCTCATTCAATCCGTCAGCGCAGCCGCCGTCACCCACGAAAGCACCTCCCTTCCTTTCCTCCGCTTCTCCACTTCCCTCCTGCCAGTCCTTCGCTAACCGTGCCCCTCCTCCCTCACCCACTTCCCTCTCCTCGGATCTCTCTACACCCTCGCCAGTAGCACACTGCACAGGAGCGAGAGCTTTCTCCAGGGAGAGCGCTCGTGTGACCACTCCCACCCTCTCGGGCAGACCTTGCCTCTGGTCACCGCTGCTACTTCCGCTACCGCTGGCGCTGGCGCTGCCACTACTGCTACCACGGCTGCGGCCACCCATAACCAGCTCCTCCAGCTTCTGTCCCAACCTGCCAGCGGCCGTCCACCCCACCACTCTCTGACCCGCAGCCGCCATCCTGCTGCCAGTCACGGAAGCCTCCGCCCCGCCTCTGGAGAGTGCTGCAAGACCACTTTGATCTAGGGAACCCCAGACATTCCGTCGTCCCTCTTCCTCGTCCTCTCCCCATCCTCCGCCTTTGGCTCCGCCATCTCCATTTTTTTCACCCACCGCCCATGAAGGTAGCCGCCGATGGCGTCGTGTAGGTTTGTAGCTGTCCTCTTGCACCTTGGCCCATGATCCTCTGTTTCCTCTTTCTCTTCCTCCTCCTCCTCCTCCTCCTCCTCCTCCTCCTGCTGCTGCTGCTGCTGCTGTTCTCCTCCCTGTTCCCTCAACTTCCCTCGTTGTGCGCCACATCCCGGCTGGCCTCCCCCTTGCGCAAGTTCCCTCGCCCAACGCTTCACACATCTCGTCCCCTAGACAAAACCCTCCTTCACATCCCGCCCCACTCCCCTCTTCTAACATCCCCTTCCATTTCTCCAAAGAGCTGTCTTCTGCAGAAGCTCTCGTCACCTCTCCTCCGATGTGAACCTTTTCCACGCATTCGGCTTCGACCGGCTCACCTGCCTCCTCACCAAAGCATGACTTCCCCTCACCCGCACCCTTTTTCCCTCGCAACACGACCACGATCCCACCATCAGCAGCGAATCCTTCCCCCCCTGCCCTCAGGCCCTCACTGTCCGCCTCACTCCCAAGAGTTTCGGTTTCTCCTCCACCACTCTCAGCAGGCTGTGCAAGCTCCCCTTCCCTCGCATCCCTCCCCTCTCCCTCGCCCTCACCCAGCAGAGGGAGTCCTTTTCTCAGCGTCACGTATGGATGAGCCAAAGCAAGCACAAAACACTCCAGCGATGAAGAGGCAACATGCAGCCCCTTCCCTCGCTGTGCAAACTCCCCTTCCCTTGCTTCCTTCCGAGGGCGAAGAGCAGTGACGCGCGAGATGTGTATCATGGCTCCTGCCACCTCAGCCATGTGCTTGCCCTCCGTGCCTCCAGACGCTAAAGCAGAAGTAGAAGCAGAAGCAAAAGCAGAAGCAGAAGCATAATCACCACTTCCACCATCCGTGGCATCCACATCTCCCTTCCTTTTCACAACCTCTCCCTCACAGCCCATCTTGGCCTCCACCACTTTCCATGCCTCCCCCTCGACTTCTTCCTCCTCTCCTTCGATGACACGGCCTTCCCTGTCCTCCCCGCGTCTCCCACCATCCAGCTTGCAACCTGTTCCTCCTTGCCCCTCCTCCCCCTCTCCCCTGACATCCACTCGAAGACATTGATCATCCTGGGCCGTCAAGGAAGGACTCTGCTTCTTTGCTGCCGACGCAGCATGCTGCGACAGCAACACGATGGTGCTTCGACCTGCAGCACAGTGCTCCCCTCCGGTTTCGCTCGGACTACGCACATGATCCTCCCCTGCACTACGCACCTCGTCCTCCTTCCCTACCCTGTTCCGTGCATCCTCATCGGCCCCTCCTCCCACCTCCTCCCCTTCCTCTCCTCCCTCCTCCTCTCTCACCCCATCCTCCTCCTCCTCCGCACTGCGCTTTCCATCCTCCTCCCCCCCCTCGACCGCCCCCGCAGCGGCCTCCCCACCTGCCTCCTCCTCATCCTCAACGCCCCAGCAGCGCACGAGGCGCGCGATGGTGTGGTCCACGGCCTCCACGGCCGACGCAAGCACTGAATCATGCTGCTCCCCACAAAGGGCCGTCATGGACGGCGCAACGGCATGGCCCATCGCAGCCTCCACAACCGCCACATGCTGCCTCTCATCTACACACTTCTCCTGCAACACTTCATGGCCCATCGCAGCCTCCACAACGCGCTCCTCCTCCACCTCCTGCCCCGCATCCTCAAAGTACTCCCGCAATGTGCCATGCGTCACCCTAACCTCCACAACCCCCTCATCCTGCTGCTTGGCTTCGCACTGTTCGTGCGCCGTGGCATGGTCCACCGCAGCCTCTACTGCCGAAGCTATCGCCGGCGACTCCTGCATCTCCGCACAAACTATAGGCACTCGCGGTGACGGCGACGACACTGCTTTAGTCACTGCTGTTTCTGTTGCTGCTGCTGCTGCTGCTGCTGCTGCTGCTGCTTCTGCTGCGGCTGTCATTGTTGCTGTTGCTGAAGAGTCAGCAGCGGTGTCTGCAACACAGCTCACATCAGCGCAGGCGAATGAGTCCACGGCAGCTCCAGAACGCCCAGGATTGGCAGCGCACACCGAATCAGCAGGAGTTGCAGAGACAGCGATGCTGGCACCCTTTGAGTCTGCCACACTCGCTTGACCCACAGCTTCAACCCCAACTTCATCTGGGGACAGAGCAGAAGAAGGTTCAGCACCCTGGATGTCCTCCTTTGAAGGATATGGTGCAGTACCTCCTTCCACTTCTTCTGTTGCTGTTGCTGCTGGTGCTGGTGCTGCTGCTGCTGGTGCTGGTGCTGATGCTGCTGCTGCTGGTGCTGGTGCTGATGCTGCTGCTGGACATGTGTTTCCTGGTTGAGCTTCCATCTCTCCTCCCACATCATTCGCTGCACCATTAGCACCTTCTCCACCATTTACTGCACCATAGGCAACGACTCCCATGCCAGAAAGAGCATGTGTTGCGTGAGCAGAAGCAGCAAGTGTGGAACCATTAGCGGTGTGTGCAGCCACAGGAGCGCCCTGCGATGCAGCAGCCTGTGATGGAGCAGCCTGTGATGCAGCAGCCTGTG
>SZWC01004027.1:4709-29522 GCA_023375785.1 Penium margaritaceum | reverse complement strand
CCCGGTGGACGTCTCTGACCAATGACCTCTAGGGCTTAGTGAATTGCTGAATTAGTGGCTATACGCCCGACTCATAGTGTTCAAAGTAGCGAGCTCGACACAAAGACCCTTGGCCTGAGTTTCCAGGCAAACTATATTGAGGCGCACCCAGCGTGTCCTGTCGGACAAATGTTGGTCTCTCGAGAGTTCTCAGTCATTTGCGATGTTGCAACCAACAGTCATTGCCCTAGTCAGGCGGAGTTAAGAGACATGTGTCTTAGCTAGCTGGAGCTCTCCCTGGAGAACACCTAATCCAGGCACGTTAAAGGAGGAAATCTTGGGTCAGAATGCATAGTTGTGGCGTGCTGGTTTTGAGGATAAGTTGAGAGCCATCCGTGAGCATGTGGTCTATGAGCATGTCAACCTCCCACCTCAACGGAAGGCTGTATAGGCCAAGTGGGTCTTCCATAAGAAGGTGAAGCTTGATGGCACACTGGATCGTTACAAGGCTTGCTTAAAGATAGGATCATGAGTTTTGGTATTGGATAGGATCCGAAACCAAAATTCATCAAAATGCTTTCTCAAAATCGGTCCCTACCAAGATTATACTCTATGAAAAAAACATGATTGGGAAGCCGGCCCTTAGGTTTGTTCATTTTTTTCAAACTCCCCAGCCTGTGCCCAAACCAAAGGGTGGATGAGTCTTACGCACTTGGCGCCTAGGTCGTTCAGAACTCATCCACGATCTTGGCCCGAAGGAAAGTATGGACCTACCTATGTAGCTCCATACTTTCCTTTGGGCCAATCGTGGCATTTCCAATGGCAAAGGGGCTCACAATGGTTTAGGAAGTGGACTTCATTGACACCTTCACACCCCTTGGCTGCATGACCACCGCTCGCGCCGTGTTTGGGATTGTTGATCACCATGAGAGTCAGCTACACCAGGTGGAAGTCAACAACACAATCCTCCACGGCACCTTCAAGGAGGAGATCTACGTGGGCTAGCCACCTGGTTTTGAGGTCGGTGACAAGGCTTGTGCAAGGCCTTGTACAGCATGGAACAGTCACCTAGGTGTTGGAACCAAGTAATCACCGGAACACTGTCACGTACCGGTTATGTGCAGAGTGGCGTCGACCAATCCCTCTTTCTCAGACGGACAGCTGAGAGCTTCGCTGTCATCCTGGTCTATGCGGATGACCTCCTGATTTCTTGTCCTTATGTGGATGAAGTGAAGGAGGCAAAGGCAGTCCTTCAAGCTACCTTTAGGATGAAGGACCTTGGTCCTATAGATATGTTTCTTGGGATGGAGATTGTACGTGATCGCCAATGGTGAACACTCTTACTGCATCAAGCACGTTACGCCCACGTTCTAGGAGAGCATTTTGCTAACCTCCTTGGTTCAGTTCCCTAAGCCTCCGCCTCCATCACACCCGACGGATGAAAATTTCAAAAGGTGAATGGTCGAGTACACCTTGGGGAGGCAGTTGACGTGACCCTGTACTTGCGCCTCATTACCTCTTTGATGTAATTCACCACTACGACCTGACATTGTCTTCTTTACAACCTTCTTCCATAGTTTTTGCGGTGTCATCAGGCAAGGACCCTTCACACGGCTGTGCGAGTGGTGTGGTGTATGGTATCCACACCGTACCTTGGACTTTGTTTTCCATGGCAGCGTACGTTGGAAGTCGATGACTACACGGATCGTGACTGGGTATGTGGGCATGGAGCTCTAAGGGCTCTAGTTGGACATGTTGCGTGTTCCTCCTGGATGGAACAGCTCTGTTCTGCGTTGTGGTTGGCAGAGCCGCATTGTACTTTGCTCATAAGAGACTGAGTATGTTGCGGAAGGGCTGGGGCTATTGGGGCCGTGTGATTACAGTGTCTGTTTCATGAGTTGCTTGAGTCAGGGCCTTGCATCATTTTACACTATGACAACCAGAGTGCTCTTACCACTGCTGTGAAGTCTAGTTTGTTTCATGCACGCACAAAGCACATTGCTCTTGAGCATCACTCTGTGCATGATCTTATGGAGCTACAAATGATCTCCGTAGTCTGGTTTGGCACAGACATGCAACCAGCTGATATCCTGACCAAGGCACTGGCCCGTGGAAAGTTCATGGTGGCTATTCGTTTAGTCGGGCTTCTTACCTTACCTGAGTGTGGCTAAGCGTGGGATGTGTGAGTATGAAATGTTGATCATCTTGTTACGCATCAATGTGAGTTATGTACGTGTACGGACATGCAACCATTACGTCATGGGGTAGTGTTGTGATGTGAGTGATCTCCGTCTGTCTGAACATCCTATTGTGACCACTTGGTCATATCCATGCTTGTTTAGAGCCTTCATATGGACCCAGCTAACATTGATGCACTGAGGGGTGGTGGTTCCACCCCTCAGCTGCCAAACAGCTGTCACAACGTCTTGATTTCTTACTGGGGTGCTTTGCAATTTTTCTGCAGTCGCTAGAGTTTCCTTGATGGACTAGCTCTTGAGCCCAACTTGTATGTTTTGCATCATGTTTCCACTGATTGATATGAGACCTGTGTTTGTGACCAATCATAGCGTCCTGCCCAAGATTTTGCATCTCTAGGTTCAGACAGTGTTGTGTTTGGATGCATGTGCGCAGAGTTATAGCCAAAACAATGGGTTGGGCCAATTTTAGGACAAACTAACACTGCCCTGTGCGTCATCCGCACTGCGCCATGACACGTATTCATGTTGTGTAATTTTCAATCGTCATTCCTCTTTGTACATTGAAGCTATTACGCTTATGAGACTCTGATCATCATGCCTTGCCAAATCCTTCTTGTTTGTGCACCCGCCCTCTCTGATATTGCGATCGCTGAGGAGAAAGATTTGCCCCGTCAGCATTAGCAATGCTAGGAAGCTTCTACCCTACTGCTCAAGGAATTCAACGATGTAGGTTTGCCTAATTATGAAATCTATGAATTAGATGAAAACATTGGGTTTAGTATTATTTTTGGAATCCTTATTGAACGAACTGGCATTCAACTGACACATTAAATTCAACGAAATGTCCATGATCATTTTTGCAAACATCCAATAATTCAGCGAGATACTCCAATGCACAAAGAAAAAGTGAGGACCACCGACGGGTCTGGGTGTGTGTCGTGTCACGTGGGTTTGTCATTTGGTACGGATGGTTGTTCATGCCTATCTGTCATTCCCTACCATGAACGACTCTACGGAGAATGTGAACAAACATGTGATGTGAAATATAAGTGAACATTTCTTGCACCATGATTTCACCGAAAACATATTCAAATTATTTATGTAACATTTTAATTTCATCGAACAAAATTTTGACACAATTTCAACGACCAAAAAAATAATTAAAATCGAATTCCTCAAGTAGTAGGGTAGTTTCTTTCTTTGACCCTCCCATATACACAAGCAGAATTTTATGTGTGCCATATCCAACACTTAGAAAAAAAAGAAATACTGCATCTAGCTCGTTCGCCATGCTCGATCAGCAACATGCACCGCTGATCAAGCATGGTGACGAGGGTCATGTGACCCTCCTCGATCGAGCAAGAGTAGCTTGGTCGAGGAGGGTCGCATGACCTTTCTCAATCTAGCTCCCTTGGGAGATCGCGAGGGCCGCAATCAAGCATCTCTTGCTCAATTGTGACTCTCACTCCCTTGCGAGATTGCGATCAAGCAAAGACGACCTTTTCCCTCTCTTTTTCCAAAGGGCACACAAATCCTAACTCTTGAACGTGCAAAGTACCTTCAAACCCAACCCCGAATTACATTCGGGGTTGAGGGTTTTATTTCTTACACGGGCATCTGTTGGGCCCCATTGTAGTGGGGCCCAGCAAGTTCCTTTTCAACGCATGGGGTGTCTTGAACCTCCCTCGAAAGCCCCACACAAACCCCTCCCTCGAACAATCACAAATACCTCAAAATAGGGGTTCTTTATTGTTCGAGTACAATGATGATGTCAGCACTCCAATGTTGCATTTTATGCAGTGTCCACATGGTGTTCGCGTGCTTTTTTACTTCTTGCGGGTACATCAGGCTTAACGTGTGAAAGTGGTGGACATGGCGTTTACTGGATATGTTAGATCTATTTAGGATTTTGTGGATGTATGGTCACACCCTCGTTTAAAAGATTTCCCATTTTATCCCAAAAACGACCATTGTCACCGTCAAGGGAACAACACGACTGTTTTTAAACAACATTGTGCGACTACACGGCGTGCCGAGAACCGTCACGAGCGACAGAGACTGTCAATTAACCAGCCACTTTTGGACAAACTGATGACTCGCTACGACAGCTGACTTCAACTATCGACGGCATTTCATCTTCAAACTGACGGGTAAACTGAGTAGACCACTAGTTGCTTGAACAACTTCTCCGAACACTATGCAAACCTCATACGACGAATTGGACACAAAAACTCCCAACCGCCGAAATCGCATATAATCTGGCAGTCTCCACAGCAACGGGTAAAACTCACTTAGAAGTGGTGTATGGAAAACTCCCCTCCACCTTGAGGGCGGACGGCATAGGCGGAACTTGACATTTCCCCGCTCTCTCTCCCACCACGCCGCATCCATTCATTGCGGACATACTCAGCCACCTTCGGGTGTTTCAGCTCATCGGTGGACGAGCCGTCTACGAAAGGAATCATGGGACTCCAACTGTCCGGCAAGGCCGGAAGGAGGATCATGGCTTGTAGCTAAGGGTCAACCCTCCATCCAGTGGCTACGCACTTGGCAGTGAGAGACTCAATTCGCTACAAGATCTCCATGATGTCGTCACCTTCGTTGGCTCGGAGGGTGACAAGCCTCTTGAAGATGATGAGCTGGTTAGCAAGGTTGGTGAACTGATAGATGGTGGAGAGCTTCTTCCAGGCCTCCGCGGCCTCCGTGCATCCTTGAATCAGTGCACGCTGTGGCGGAGCTAACGCTAACACCAATAAGGCAAGCACCTTCTTGTTGTGCTTTTGTACTTGTCCATTTCCTTCGGCGTCGTGGTGTCCAGAGGGGCGATCTCCTTACCGTTGACCAGCTCAAGCAGGCCCTTTTCATCGAGGTAGACCTCAAACTGCCACCTCCACAAAGGGAAGCCGTTCCCATCAAACTTGAAGACAGCGCCAATGCTCTCTTGCTCGGTCGTTGCCATGGCACGCGACGGTAACGTTAAACGTGTAGAGCTAGGGTCCTTCTAGGCATGTGAGCCCATAACCCTTTGTTGGCTCTAGTGGGTCTGGAGGCACCCTCAAGCATGCCTAGCTCTCACTGATGCATGCTACCAGTGTTTGGACAGCCAATGGATACCAATGGTGAAGAATGTGGAGCACAAGGATCATGGATAAGACTGGGCAGAACACGTCGCATTCAGTAGATCTGAATCGAAACACATAGTTAGCAATATGAGATTACATCAGATACTTATAGCTTGTGATCTAAGCTTTCGAACGCATCCAAGTATGCCCAAATCGGAGCAGTAGGGCCCCTGCTATGGCCGTCAAAGTAAACCTTGATGGAGCCGTCCATCTTGCCTTGCTCTCTAGACAACAGGAGGCGCTTCGACGATGTCTTCGTCGGAGCGCCTTTCCTCGTCCAGAAGTCAAGGAGAGTTTCATCCTGGTCAAGGAGGTCCGTATAGTTACCTCATTCATGCCCCTGGTGCATTTGGAGTCCATTAGGAATGAACTCGGATCACTGGTGGTGGATTATCCGCCACCAATGGCGAGTGCCAGATTCCACCTGTCCAACACCCGACTTTCGGGCTAGGCTCACTTTCTGAATACTCACTCAAATTGAGTGATTCAAAGCTCGATCCTGCATGGAAAAAACCAAGGAATCCAAATCTTAAGTCAGATCAGGTGTTCGACCACTCTTCAGTGGTTGAACCAGGGATTATGATCAACGACACTCAAGGGAAGGGGCACACCATGTCAACAAGATGAGCAGCACGCCGGAGAGTGCCAAGTTGTCGGACTGCAGCATGTCTGTCGAGATGACATCAACGGCAAATCACACCATCAACAGTTCAGCCCCTGAATTGATGGAAGAGTTCACAAAACCACAAGCAATTGCTTGACATAACAGAGGAAGAAAACTACAAAATCCTACCAGTAACGCGCGATGCGAGGAATGACCCTCAGGTTCCAAGTGAGGTGGGGGTGTTACGTACCAGACGTACACAAGTCTTTAATCTTTCCAAGTGGACATTTCTTTCATTACACAAAGACCCCAACGCATCGCGAGACCTCGGTAATCACTCTGACGGTTGAGGTCAGACTGGCCAACTTCCCTCGTCCCCAGTGAACCTCCCGACCCTTTTGACAACTTCGACCACCCTGGCAAATCTACAACAGAAGTGTCGCGACCTTTTGGTCAACTTCTCAATGCACCAAGATGAATCTAGATTTATGAAGATGCATCTCGCATCTTTACCATCAATTCTCAAAGACCCCCAAATTCTCGTGAGACCTTCTCGAATCCGACCACTCACGACACGACTCCCCACCCGTCGCTCGACTATCTATCCAACGACCTCGTCTATGCCTCATTCTTATCTTGACACTTGTAGACATATATTCGATCATTTTAACACTTGTCATCAAAGTACACCATAGTTATAAATTGTTCAAGAGTCCCAAATTATAAATCGTTGTCTTCCTCGCAACTTCTACTTATTCATCATCTAGGCTCCGTTCGGCATAACACTTGGCATCACAACGCAATGGTGCTATAGAGGTATCCAACTACTTGACCCATCCAGAGGACTACCTCGCACAAGCCTTGAGCGCATCTTTCACGGCAAGACTTTGTATGACTTCACGACTGCGATGCGAGGCAAGTAAGCGCAACCAACAACCAACAGCGGGTCTTCAGCGATGACTTCGGCAATGAAGGAGCAGAACGTGCCTATGCACGCGAACCCGAAAGCGAGAACAAATACTGGCATGGCAGGCTATACGGCAGCTGGATCAACCCCTACGTCCCCGACGACCAATCAGGTCGCGGACCAAACCGCAGTAAACTAGCCACCCCTACCGACAGCCTCGACGAAGACAGCAGGAACGACAAGCGACACTGGACGACATGGGCGGATCGACGAGGAGCTGGCGAACCGAAACTCCGCGCTCGAGGTAATCAAGAGCCATCTGCTCCAACAGCTCAACTTGATGGAGGCACCTCGCAATGCAAGCATGCATGAAGCGGTGCTCGATAAAAGAAATTCCCAGCTCTCAAGCAAACTCACAATTCGTCCAAATCCGTTCAATCATGCAATATCTACGGGATCGACTCTTTGGATGTGGCCGATGAGTTTGGAGGTGTAATTCAGTGCTGCTGGAGTCAACGACAAACAAAAAAACATTGACCTTGTGGCCGCTCTTTTGCGTGGCACGGCGTTAAGTTGGTGGTCAGATCTAAAGACCATCCAACGACATTAGGAGACCTACGGGGCATCATCAACGACCCACAGTGCCCGTCTCATATCGCCGTTTGCAAGCGTTCTGCCCTTGGAGCAGATCAACCGGCAATAGAAAAACGCACTGACGTCACCAACCAACTGGAATGAATTCTCGCGCATGATGCTCTCATAATTCAGACGACTGAACAAAAAGTCTGACGCACGGTACAAAATCTAGCGTCTACGTTAGCAGACTAGCGTGGCAATGTACACGTGGAGGTTTTGCAAGATTATCACTGGCGCATACATTGCCCCCGATGAAATCTGTATTCAGTACAACAACAACCTCAAGCGGGACATCCTACAAGCAATTGCCGGTTTTATTATTCAAAATGACTTAGCGCGATGATCACTATAGAAGAAATGATTGATAGCGCCCACTCCAACGCTCAAATCCAGGAATCCTACGGCTGGCAACCTCCCAACCAGAATAATCATGGAAATGGAAAGAGCCGGTAGGGGGACTCCTAGACTCCGATGGAAGTGGACGCCGTCAACCACAGAGATACGCAAACCTGCTACAGCTACAGAGACGTTGGACATATCGCACGTAGCTGTCGAAGCAAGCAGCAACCCCAAAAGGAGGAGGAAGTAGGAGAAAAATGAGTCGGGAAACGGCAGGAATGAAAGGCGTAACTCTTATCCGCATGGAGCAGTCTGCGCCGAATGATTCCCCATCTAAACGGCCTACATCACCACAGATGATTTCTGAGATGGCAAAGTTTGACAAGGGGTACGAGGACGGCCAACCGACAATATTGCTGAAAGTCGAGCCTCAAGGATGCAAAAATCGGAGAGCGGTACCAACACTATTGGATGGAGGGGCTTCTCATAGTTTCTTAAGCAACGACATGGTTTGCAAGTTGGGTTTGCAGACCACACCAGGGGTGTTTGAAAGAAGAATCGTCGACCGGAGAATGCAAATATGGAGACTCCGAGAATCGCTATGATTACAAGTGGGAAATCTATGGGATGTAACGGTCTGGAGGTCCTGTCCAATGACTGACCACAAAATCATTCTCAGATGAGGTTTCCATTACCAACACAATTTGTAGGTCAATTGCAACAGCAGTGACGTCTATGTGGAGATCAACGGTGCCAAGTGACAACTTTTGAGCGTGGGACAAAAAATGGCAATGGAAACATCAGAGATGGAAGCAACAAAAGATTCCTCAGTAGTCGAGAAGCGACAACCTGTGCAGCCAATGCCGCTCAACGTGGCCAAGTACTGCATACGACAAGGAGCTCGTGCGTGGATCGTACATCTCGAGCCAATGGAGAAAGCTAAAGTGGTAGCAGCTGACTCATTATCCTCACCGGCCTTCAGAGGCTCATCGGCATCAACAAAGTTTACAATGGTGACCAAAGAGTACACACCACTCATCCAAGGGTCTGCGGATGTCTCTCCCAATGAACTCCTGAGAACCCTACAACCTCAACGAGATATCGACCATTGCATCGAACTGAAGCCGGGCAGCCGGGTAGCCGTCCCACAGTTTAAGGGGCCTATCGGAAGAGTGATCATGAGCTGACCGAGCTATAAAGGCAGCTCGACACGATGCTCGGTCAGGAGTTCATTCGCCCTTCCACGTCACTCTACGCAGCACCAGTACTGTTTGCGAAAATGAAACTGGTGAAATGCAGATGTGTGTGGACTATCGGGCGTTGAACGAAGTTACCATCAAGAACAACTACTCTCTCCCCCAAGCCGACGAACTTTTTGACCAACTCCGTGGAGCCTGAATTTTCATCAAAATTGAGTTATACAGCGGTTACCACAAGATTTGCGTGGCAGATACCAACATCAAGAAGACGGCATTTCAAACTCGCTACGGGCACTTCGAGTTCACGGTCATGCCTTTCAGACTCACAAATGTCCCAGCAATGTTCTCAGCGACAATGAACAACGTTTTCTGACCGTACCTCGACAGTTTTGTCATGGTGTACCTCGACGACATCTTGGTGTACAGCCGCACCCCGGAGGAGCATGATGGACATCTTCAAAAAGTTCTCAAAGTTTTACAAAGAGATTTTCTTTTCAGAAAATGCGACTTTGGCTGCCGTTCCATCAAGTTTTTGGGTCACATCATTGACGGCGGACTGATCATCATGGATCCAAACAAAGGTGCAGCAGTCACTGATTGGCCGACACCGCACAACGTTTGAGACATTCAAGTCTTCCTCGACTTCTGCAATTACCACCGACGCTTCATACGGGACTACGCCCGAGTGTCAGCGCATTTCTCCGATCTCACTAAAAAAGAAAACAAGTGGTGGTGGGGAGACAACAAACAAGAAGCATTCCCCGCTTTGAGGAACGCTCTGACATCAGCGCCAGCCCTACGATTGGTCAATCCAACTGTTGACTACGTCATGGCTGCGGACGCCTCAGATCGGGCCATTGCCAAATCCTTTCACAAGACCACGGCAACGGCAAGAAACCAGTTGCATACATGTCCCAAAAACTGCGAGGACCGGAAATCAACTACGCCGTATACAAGAAAGAGATGCTAGCGGTCGTGCATGCATTTATGAAATGGAGGTGTTACTTGGAGTGCCGCCAATGCATCGTACGCGCTGACCACCATGTTGTAAAGTGTTTGAAGACGTAGCCAAACCTCAGTCAACGTCAAACCCGATGGATGGAGTTCCTTCAATCCGGGTTTCGACTATGATATTGAGTACCAGCCAAGCAAAATCAACCAAGCCGACGCACTCTGCCGCCGACCAGATCTAATGGCTGAGACAACGACGCTATAGCTACAGCAAGATCCGAATCTCAAGCGGCGGTTAACACGAGGCTATGACCAGCACGGCGGATACAACAAGGCAGAATTCGGGTACGATGCAACCTATTGGCCACTAAGATTTACTCACCAGGTAGTCGTTCCCCTGAACAATAAGCTTTGCCATATGCTACTCAAAGAATGCCACGACAATGATCCAAATGGACACTTCGGAGAGGACCAGACGCTAAAGAAGCTGGCGAAAAGTTACAGGTGAAGAAAAATACAATCCTACGTGGCCAACTTATGCAAATCCTGCGACACATATCACCAGCAAAATCCTATCGCACACGGTCACCCGGACTTCTGCAGTTTCTCCCTCTTCCGATGGAACCATGGGCTAAGATCTCCATGGACTTCGTCACGGGACTACCGGTCACACCCGAGGGATATGACGCAATCCTCGTGGTTGTCGACACATTTTCCAAAACGTCCCATTTTATCCCAACGACGACCACAGTCACCATCGAGGGAACAGTACCTCCATTTTTACACAACATAGCGCAGCTACACGGCATGCCAAGAATCATCACGAGTGACAGAGGTGGTTGATTCACTAGCTTTTTTTGGCACAAACTCATGACTCGCTACGGCAGCCGAATTTGAATTTCAACGGGGTTTCATCCTCAAATCGACGGCAAAACCGAGCGGACCACTCAGATGCTCGAACAGCTTCTCCAAACACTATGCAAACCTCATGGGAAGGATTGGGCACAAAAACTCCCCACCGAAAAAATCGCATGTAATTCGGCCGTTTCCACCGCAACGGGTAAAACTCCATTTCAAGTGGTGTATGGCAAAAAGCCCGCCACACCAGCCAGACTACATAGTCGAAGAAACATTCCCGCGGTTGATGTCCAATGCCGCAACCTCACCACCATCTAGGAAGAAACACAACAGAATTTCGTGAAGACGCAAGCAATGATTAAGCGAGTAGCTGAACGGCATTGCGGCAACAATTGTTTTGCCGCCGGCGACAAAGTCCTCCTTAGTGCGGGCAACATCAAGCTTCGAGGAGCCAAATTTTTGAAGCTCAAACCCTAATGGTTGGGATTGTTTCAAATTGAGCGCATGCAAACCCCCATGGTTGTGCGCCTCAAACTCCTCGACACTATGCAGGTTCATCCGGTGTTCTATATTAGCAGACTCAAGCACTACCGAGACTCCAGAGAAAACTTACCCAGCAAGGATGACCCTCCCCCTCCTCTCGTTTAGGTGGAGGAGGACATAGAACATGTCATTGAGGACATCCTCGGCCATCGACGATGTGGTAAGGCAACAGAATATCTTGTCAAGTGGCACGACTATGACGGCGTGCATA
Source organism: Penium margaritaceum (assembly GCA_023375785.1). Lineage (NCBI taxonomy): Eukaryota > Viridiplantae > Streptophyta > Zygnematophyceae > Desmidiales > Peniaceae > Penium > Penium margaritaceum. The sequence continues at coordinate 17,975 of SZWC01004027.1, read as the reverse complement.
ACAGTTGGAAACCCTACGTCAACCTCCGAGACATCGATCACCTCATTAATGGCTACTTTCGCTGTCACCAGGCCACAACAGTGTAGGCATAGGGATATCACAGCTAAATGGGGGGGAAGTGTTACGTACCAGACGTACAAAATTCCCTAATCTCTCCAAATGGGCTTTTTCGTTACTACACAAGCAGTCCACCGCATCGCGAGACCTTTGTATTCACTCCGATGGTCGAGGTCAAATTGGCCAGCTACCTTCACACCTAGAGAACCTTCCTGACCCTTCTGACAACTTCAGCCACCCTCCTAAGTCTACGCCAGAAGTGTCGCAACCTTTCGGTTGACTTCTCAACGCACCTAGATGAATCAAGATCCATAAAGATGCATCTCGCATCTTCACCGTTGATTCTCAAAGACCCCCGACTTCTCGGCGGACCTTCTCAAATCCAACCACTCACGACGCGACTCCACACGCGTTGCTTGACTATTGATCCAACGATCCCAACTAAGCCTTATTCGTAACTCGGCAATTGAATATGTATATGCGATCATTTTGACACTTGTCATCGAAGTGCACTTACCGCTAATTATCAATTGCTCAAGTGTCCCAAATTCTACATTGTGTTTTGCCTCATAACTTCTACCTGTTCACCATCCACACTCGGTTCAGCATAACAAGGAGGGGGGTGAAAAGTTCGCATAGAACGTTCTACAATGGGACAAAGACAACTGTGCTGAAGACAGACAACGAATGATTATGCCATGCATTAACAAAAATAGGAAAAACAGCTTCATCACCAGGAGAATTTTTAATACGTACCGTTTGTCCGATTCTATGATGGTACTTGTCTCACATGGTACTTGTCTCACATTTTGACAGACATTCAATTCACGAAAATACGTGCAGTGGTGGAATAGACACATTATTGACCGGTTTTGTGGTCAATTTTTCTCCTTGTCTTCTTTGGCTTCACAAAACCGTTAGGGAACCATTCAAATTATACTAAAAACAATTTGTTCCGTACAATTACTATACAATAATAAACGAACAAAATCACCATTAGCACTCGAGCAAAGGAACACAGGGTACATTAACATGAGTGTCTGAACATGGGGGCAACATGTAACCTTTTTTTTTAAGAGGGGGCATATCATTACATACCAGACGTCACGAGTCCCTATACTTTCTGCTCAGGCATTCTTATCATTACACAAATAGCCCACCGCGTCGCGAGACCTGAGTATTCACTCCGACGGTCAAGGGAAGACTGGCCAACTACCCTCACCTCTTGTGAACCTTCCCGACCCTTCTCACAACTTCAGACACTCTCGCTGATATACGACAGAAGTAACGTGACCTTTTGCTTGACTTCTTGATGCAACGCAAAAAATCTGGATTTATTAAGATGCATCTTGCGTCGTTACCTTTGATTCTCCAATACCCCCGACTTCTCGGCGGATCTTGTTGAATCTGACCACTCACAACGTGACTCCACACGCGTCGCACTACTATCAACCCAACTACCCTGACTATGCCTCATTCGTAACTCGACACTTGTATAAAAATGTTTGATCATTTCGGCACTTGTCATCGAAGTACACTTACAGCTAATTATGAATTTTTGAAGTCTCCCAAATTCTAAATCATTTTTTGCCTCGCAACTTCTACCTTTTCACCATGTACGCTCTGCTTGGCGCAACACTTGGTATCAAAGCGCAGCGATGCTGGAGAGGCATCCGACTACTTCATCCATCCGGAAGACTAACTTGCACAAGTCACCAGTGCATCTCGCACGTCAATACTTTGTAGACCTTGCAACTATGACGTGAAGAGAGCGAGCGCAACCGCTGACCAGCAGCGGGGTCTTTGGCGAGGACTTCAGCGATGGAGGGGGAAAACGTGCCTATGAACGCGAACCCTGAAGTGACAGAGAATGCTGGCATGGCAGGCTACGGAGCAACTGGATCAAACCCTACAGCTCCAATGACCAATTTGGTCACGGATCCAACATCGACAAACCAGCCGCCTCCACCAACAACCTCAACATCTGCTGCAGGAGTAAAAAGTGGCACCAGGCGACAAGCATTGATGAACGAGGAATTGGCGAGCCGTATCTCCGCGCTCGAGGGGATCAACAACCATCTGCTCCAAAATTTTAACACTGTAATGGAGGCTCCTTGCAATGCGAGTGAACATGAATCGCTGCTCGACGAGAAATTCTGAACTCTCAAACGAACCCAAAATTCAACCCGCTCAACCCGAACAGTTCAATCCTGTGAGATGGCTCGGATGTGGCTGATAATTTAAAGGTGCACTTCACCGCTGCTAGGGTCAACAAAGAACAAAAAAAGATTGAACTCGCGGCCACAATTTTGTGTGGCACAGCGTTAAGTTGGTGGTCAGATCTAAAGACCATCCAATGGCAGCAGGAGACCAGCGGGGCATCATCAACGGCCAACGGCGCCCGTCTCATATCGCCAACCGCAGGCGCTCTACCCTTGGAGCAGATCAACCCACAATGGCAAGACGCGCTGACACCATCAACCTAGTGGAGTGAATTTTTGCGCGCTACACTTGCACGCTTTGGACGACTGAACAAGAAGTCTAACGCTTGGTACAAGCTCCAACGGCTGCGTTGGAAGTCCATTGTGGCAGAGTATACACGACGATTTCGTGAGATCATCACAGGTGCGGACATTGCCCCTGATAAAATCTGCTTTTGTTGCAACAACGAACTCAAGCAAGACATGCGACAAGCGATCGCCATTTTTGGCATCCAAAACGACTTGCCACGGATGATTGCAGCAACAAAAAGGATCCAGAGCGTTGACTAAATGCTCGGATCCAGGAGTCCTGCGGCTGGTGACCTCCTGACCATAATTGTTTTGGGAACGGAAGAATTCAGTCGGGGACTCCTTGACTCCGATGGAAGTGGACTCCATTGACCTGAGAGAGATGCAACCTTGCTACAACGGCGGAAAAGTTGGGCACATTGCTCGCAACTGCTGAAGTACACAGCAGGCCAAAAGGGGGGGAAATCGTAGAAAAATGAGTCGGGAAACGGCAAGGGACAAGAGGAAAAGATGCAACTCCTGTCCGCGAGGAAGGATCTGTGCTGAACGATTGCCCATCTGAACAGTCTACAACACTAAAGAGGGTTTTTGAGATCGCGAAGTTCGACAATGGGTACGAGGACGACCAACTGCCGACACTACAAAAAGTCCAGTGTCAAGGATGCAAAAGTTGCAGAACGGTACGAGTACTATTGGACGGAGGAGCTTCTCACAACTTTGTAAGCAACGACATGGTTTGAAAGTTGTGTTTTGCAAACCAAACAAGGGGTGTTGAAAGGAAAAACCGTCGATAGAAAATTGCATACAAGGAGACTCCGAGAACAACTACGACTACAAGTGGAAGATGTACAGGAAGTCCTGTCCAATTTGTGATCACAAAATCATCCTCGGAAGAGACTTCCTGTACCTGCATAATCCACAGGTCGACTGAAATAACGGCGACGTCTATGTGGAAGTCAATGGCACCAAGCGACAACTTCTGCACGTGGGACAGAAGCCGATGACAGATGCAGTAGAGGTGGAAGCAGTAGAGGAAGCCGAAGCAACAGAAAAGCGACAATCCATGCATCCAATACCGCTCAATGTGGCCAAGCACTGCACATGACAAGGAGCTCGCGCGTGGCTCGTACATCTTGAGCCAATGGAGGAAGCCAAAGTGGCAGCAGCAGACTCGACATCCTCAACAGCCTCATAGGCCTCATCGGCATCAACCAAGTTCGAGATGGTACCCAAAGAGTTTGCACCACTCATCCAAGAGTTTGCGGAAAAATTTCCTCATGAACTTCCAAAACCCCTACAACCTCAAGGAGATGTTGACCATTGCATTGAGCTGAAGCCGACCCCAAGTTCGAGGGGCCTACTAGATGAGCGATCACGAGCTAACCCAGTTGAAAAATCAACTCAACGAGATGCGCGGTCAGGGGTTCATCCGTCCATCTACGTCACCCTACGCCGCACCAATGCTGTTTGTAAAAACAAAAACTGGTGAACTGCGGATGTGCGTGGACTACCAGGTGTTGAATGATGCCACCATCAAGAACCGCTACCCCCTTCTCCGAGCTGACGAGCTTTTGACCAACTCCGAGGAGCTCGAATTTGTACTAAAATCAACTTATAAAGCAGTTATCACCAGATCCACGTGGCAGACGCCGACATTGAGAAGACAACGTTATGGTGATGCTGGGCATTTTGAGTTCACGGTGATGTAGTTTGGACTTACGAATGCCACAACAACGTTCATGGCAGCAATGAACAACTTCTTCCACCCATACCTTGACGATTTTGTCGTGGTATACCTCGACAACATTCTGGTGTACAGCTGCACCCCGGAGGAGCACGATCAACATCTTTAAAATGCTCTTAAAGTTCTACAAAGAGAGTATTTTTTTGGAAAACTATTTATGTGTGACTTTGGTCGGGTTTCGATCGAGTTTTTGGGCCACATCATCAACGACAGACGGATCACCATGGATCCAAAAAAAGTGGCAGTGGTCGCTGATTGGCCGACGCTGACAAATGTTTGAGAAATTCAAGTATTTCTCAGCTTCTGCAATTACTATCGACGCTTCGTATGGGATTACGCTCGAGTGTCAGTGCCTCTCCCCGATCCCACTCAAAAAGAAAACGAGTGGCAGTGGGGAGACAACAGACAAGAAGCGCTTGGCTTTATGGAACGCTCTCACCTAAGCTCCAGCCCTATGATTAGCTGATCTGACGGTCGACTACGTCATGGCTACAGGCGCTTCAGATCGAGTTATCAACACAGTCCTGCTACAAGACCACAGCAACGGTGAGTAACCGGATCCATACATGTCAAGAAAGCTGTGAGGACTAGAACTCAACTATGTCGTATACAAGAAAGAGATTTTGGCGGTCGTACATGCATTCAAGACATGGCGATGCTATCTTGAATTCCGCCAATGCATCATACGCACTGACCACCATGCACTGAAATATTTAAGGACGCAGCCGAACCTAAGTCGACTTCAAGCCCGATGGATGGAGTTCCTTGAATTCGGGTTCAACTACGAAATCAAGTACCCACCGAGCAAAATCAACCTAGCCAACGCACTAAACCAACGATTGGATTTAATGACTGAAGTAGCAAAAGTGCAACTACGGTGAGATCCGTATCTTGAGCAACTGTTCACAACAGGCTACAACTAGCACGGCGGATACAAAAAAGCCAAGTTCTGGTGTGAGGCACCTCATTGGCAATGGAGATTTACTCGCCTGGTGGTTGTTCCCGCAAGCGAAGAACTCCGCCGTATGCTGCTTGAAGAGTGCCACGACACTGGACAAGATGTATACTTCAAGGAAGACAAGACAGTGAATAATCTGGCAAAATACTAAAGGTGAGATAAGATGCAATCCGACGTGGCCAACTTGTGCAAATCCTGCGACATGTGTCAACGAAAAAAATCCCATCGCACGCGGCCACTCAGGCTTCTGCAACCACTCCCCATTCTGACAGAATTGTGGACGGACATCTACATGGACTTCTTCACAGGACTACATGTCACACCCGAGGGATATGATGCCATCCTTGTGGTAGTCGACAGGTTTTCCAAGATATCCCACTTTATTCCAACAACGACAACCATCATCGCCGAGGGAACAGCGCGGTTGTTTCTAAACAACATTGTGCAGCTACACGGCATGTTGAAAACCATCACGTGCAACAGAGACGATCGATTTACCAGCCGTTTTTGGCGCAAACCGATGAACCACTACGGCAGCCAAATCCAACTTTCAACGGCATTTCATCCCCAAACTGACAGCCAAACCGGGCGGACCAATGAGACGCTCGAATCACTACTACGAATACTATGCAAACCTCACGGAATGGATTGGGCACAAAAACTCCCGACCGCCGAAATCGCATACAATTTGGCAGTTTCTACTACAACAGGTAAAACTCAATTTGAAGTGGTGTATGGCAAGCTTCCTATGTTGACCTGGCCACCATGAACCCTGGCACATCGATGTGTATGGTGGCACATCGAACTAGGGTGCAATGTGCGCACAGACAGACCGTGGCAGTGACGAGAGTGTGCTTTCTTTATGTCTTCATGAAGGCCCCATTACGACCAAGGGTAGCCTGAAATCAAGTTATCTAATGGAAGTCCATCTGGTGATATAGCTACGACCAGATGGCTGGTCGTAACTACATGAGAGCGGCTCCAGAGAAAAAGGTCAGAGTGGATAAATCCACATCACAACGACTTTTGACTTTTGAGTCTCAAGAGATCACGCAACGCATGAATCCAAACACAATTTCAACTTCGACTTTCAACTTTCTGTTTTTGATGGCTCACATCTTCTGCAATTTGTATACTAAAATCTATCTAGACAGATCCTCTTAACATTTTTTTAAAGGTAGCTGTAAGCCACACACCGATTGTCCGTTTGCATCTGAGAAACAACGAAACCCATCCTCCACTGGAACATGTGAAGACCAATATCTAGCTTCAAAATTGTGCAACCATTCATATTTGTTTCCTTTGGGAACTGTGCTACAAACTAGTTTGCAAGAAATAATACCCTCAGTGTATGATAAGTGCACTTTCTCACATGAATTGGACACACTGACCCATGTACGCTAGTCCTCGCACTAAGGGGGCTCTAGGGACGGGACCTTGTCACCATTGACGGCCGACAAGATACAGAAATGAAAGGCTATCAAAAAGCATTTGAAAATGATGACTCAACGGCCGTCATACCTGGTCATCAAACTGAAGATGGCAGCATCTCCAGCCGTTCAATAGAACAGATCATGCCTTTTGGTGTACGGGTCGGCTAGACGGTCCATAACATCTAAGGCAGTGGAAAATTTTCACAATCATCTTCAAGAATAATCTACATACCTTATGAAGGTAGACACATAGAAGAACCATGGATAGAGTTTTTGGGACAGAAGAGATAGGGAAAACACAATTTGGAAACAATAGAAATATTCTATAGAGATATCAGGCTTCCAAGATTGAGTGGTGGGAAACAGAGTTTGATAGAAGATGTATGTGTGTGTGTGTGTGTGTGTGTGTGTGTGTGTGTGTGTGTGTGTGTGTGTATGTGTGTGTGTGTNAGAGAGAGAGAGAGAGAGAAAGAGAGAGAGAGAGAGAGAGAGAGAGAGAGGGAGAGGGAGAGAGAGAGAGATGTACATATATGTATAGAGAGAGAGAGAGAGAGAGAGAGAGAGAGAGAGAGAGAGAGAGAGAGAGAGAGAGGAAGAGATGGATATGTGAACCTTTGGGTACACTTGTTTTATAATAAACGGTGCGAGTGCACAGTTTTAGAGTGCACTAGTGGGATGCACTAGAAAACAAGTGCATGATTCCTCCACCATTGGACATATGTGGTCTACACTCATGCCCTATGACGACTCCGTCCATTTATGGCACGTTCATCTCAGTCAAAGTGGCTGAGGCCACCATTTGTGCCTCCTCCTTGGATGACTGTTCTGAGGGCCTTTTTTTTGCGTTCACACTTAGTCCCATGATGGACTACGTCTGCTTCTTTATCTCTAACACAATTGTATCCATTTCCTCTACCATCTGTGTTGTGCTACTTCTACATGTACAACATCTTAGTTCCACTTGGCGTAATACCAAACACAACTAAACAAAAGAAAAAAATGAAAGAACATACAAAGAAAGTTTTGTGAAATCCATTCTACCTACCTTCTGAACATGAAAGACAAAATTAATGGCATTCCTTCTAATGGAAGGATTCTTTCTTCCTTGAAAGTGATTTCGTGTTATCATAGTCTTGTGTTTTTTTTTCTTCTTTGTTCCATAAGTTTGGCTAACCCAAATCCATCCGCAAAGTGGGTGGTGGAATGCGATCATGCTCCTACTAGACCCTTCCAAGCCATGGCCGACAAGTGATTTTGCTCAAACTTTCCACTCAAACTGAATCTGAGGCTATAGTTATTGGAAGGGCACTCTTGTGGTATGCCTTGGCCGTTTGGAACTGTTTGGACTTGGCTCACTGAAGTGGAATCTTGTAGTGAGAGTAGGGGCAAGGCAGTTGACTCATCAGCCTCATCAGAAACGTCGCTAATAGTGCTGATGAGATCCAACAAGGTTTGCCCTGCTTGTCAGGAAGTTCACGAAAGTGCTTTCCCTAAAGCACTGGGTCATTGACGATCACATCAAGCTAAAGTGGGATGGCCAACAGAAAGTCGATGAAGTCTTTCCAAATGAGCGATCATGAGCTGACGGATCTGAAGCAGAAACCTGACGAGATGCTTGAGCAGTCATTTGTGTGCCCATCCGCGTCACCCTACGCCGTCTCCATATTTTGTCTCAAAGAAAACCGATAGGATGCAGATGTGCATCAGATATCAAGCAGTAAATGACCTAACCAATATTGATGTTCACAATGAAAATAGATTTGGTCATTATTCGATGACTTCAACATTGTGTATCTCAAGAAAATCCTTGTATTCTGCCATGTTCCAAAGGAACACAATAAACACCGAATTTTTTTTTTTGAATCTTACAAGGAGAAATTCTACAGAACCTCTCACATTGTAGCTTTGGTCACCGTTTGATCAATGTTGTACGCCACATCATTGGCGGTACATGGATCAAGATGGACCCAAAAAAGGTGGCGGCAATAGCTAATTGTTCGAAAATGAAAAACATTCATGATTTCTAAGTGTTCTGGCTTATGCAATCATGATCACTGATTTGTAAATGGCTATGCTTGAGTGTCAGTGCCTCTATGTTTCGACTCAACAAACAGATAGCTGGAACTGGAGAGACACAAAACAAGAAAACATCCACATTTTGATAAACGTTGTGGCCTCGACGCTAGCCTTACAAATGGTGGGTCCATTGCCGGACTACATCACGGGAATTTTAGCATATGATTGTGCAATCAAAGCCATTCTTCTACAAGAAAATTGTGGTCAGATGATTATGTTGATGTTGGAAAAAATGTGTGGGCCTGAGCTATGTGGCGCACCTAAAAGTTTTGCCATTCAGGACGTGGTGGGCTACCTGTAATGACAACGATGTGTCATCTGCTCCAACCGCCATACCCTTAAGTATCTCAAGATTCAGCCAAATCCGAGCCAATGAAAAACTTGACAGATGGAGTTCCACAAGTTCAACTTCAACAAAAACATTGAGTACAGGCTTAGCGAACTGCAGTTTGCATGTGAATAGTAAAAAAATCAAACAAAAAAATAAGGCCCTTGTAAGACATGGTTGGTTTCGACTTCTCAACCTCCTGGAAAAACCCACAGGGTCCATGTTGGAGCGCGACCCATCAATCAAACCCCATCAATCAACCCCTCATTCCAGGGCAGGATAGTGTATGATATTTTCCCCTCTACTGATGTCATGAGATGAACCTGGATGGTCCATCCTCTTCCAATATTGATAAAAATTACCCAATCATCACAATCCGCAGTCATGACCTAGGAGGTTTTTGCATCTGGGATTACACCCAACTCGCTCTTGATCCCGAAAACTAGATCACATTGCTACACTCCTCCTGCGTTAGCCACAAACCATTCTAAGTTTGTGTAAAGAGCAAGGTTTTCTTGTTCATTAATCACGTAGGGAAAGTCTGACCAAGTGCGTTTGTGAAGCATCAAGATGACTATCTGTCCAGAAGAAGATGTGTTGGAAGCTTTATTGAAGCAAATGGAATAGGTTTAGAATGTTCTACGGTTTCAGAGAGCAGTCAGGTGAATTTGTAATCAGCTGAGGTGAAATTTCCAATTTTGAAGTCAGTAGAAGAAACTACTGCCAGCCATGGCAAGGTCACAAGAGGAGACACCAATTTCGGTTCCTTCTTTTTTTTATCTCTAACCTAGTTGTTCCTTCATCGTCATCATCATCATTTTTACAATGCAGTCACCAAATTTTCATTTCAGATTCTAGAGATTTCATTTCCTATGAAAGAAGTTGACAGAAAAAAACAAAATCACGTAATACATGATGTGGTTGTCACCGCATCATGGAGCGATGGAAATGAAAAGAGGAGAAAACTAAGAGAAAAATTTCAGCGTTAGAGGACATCTTGTTCTGAAGTACATTAGAAAATTTCTCACATGTCGAATGGGCACTTGGCCCAAAAAGCAGACACAGATGGAAACATATGTACATTGAACTAGGAGTCACCCAAGAAGTTTACTCTCCAAATTCTTCCAAAACAGTATCGTAGTAGGCCCAAATCCCAGCAATTGAGAAGGGTTTTCTTCTACCAGATACCTTACCCTGTGCTTCCAAGCATCTTCTCCATTTCTCCTAACCAATAATCCCTTGAGGCCAAGCACACAGTTTCCAACTGGTGCATCAAAGCCTAACACTATGGCCCCAGCCCCCACATGGGCTCCTCCAAGAGGGGGTGGAGCAGGCGCCCTTTTCACCCATCCAGAGTTGGCTGGTACTTCCTCCCATAACCTTCCACCACATGAGGTGGTGTGCACTCCGGACTTGCTACCTTTTGACCGTGAGAATCCACAAATGTGATTTCTAGCGTCCAAACTCTCTGAAGCTCCCAGTTCGTAAGAGGCAAGTCCGGTGTGAGGTATCCCTCAGCTTCAAGTAGCTGGAGGTCCCTCATTGGATCCATTTCCATAGAGTTCACTTGGCGGATACGAGTGACTCCTCCCTAGACAAAACGTGATCCAACCCAAGAAACTAGGCTTCTCTTCCTTATGTGAGATGCCGCGTGTGCTATTTCAGCATGGGTGGCTCAGAGGGGCCTCCTGACTTTTGAGGCCTTTGGTGACGAACAGTTGGGCTCCTTGAACTGAGTGCTCAGCCTCCATTAGTAAATTGACAAGAGGAAATAGTGGTTTGTGCATGCAATCAAGGCAGTGGACTGACGTTTTGTGTGCAACAACGAAAAGGAGGGAACCCTGCACCTAGGGACCTACCAGAAGAGTTGTTGTTGGGGCGCTAGTTTGCTTGGTGTTGTTCTCTGGCTGCTTGAGAACCCTGCATCGGTTGAGGATCAGGTTCATCTCTCAGCGGCAGATTTCCGCCTCCAAATGCAGCTATGGTTGGGGCTTCTGTTAACTTACTTTGAGACGCTTCAGCCACCTCTTCATGGTCTTGATTCGCCGTAGGTAATGAGCTATCACCCGTGGTACCAGATCGCTCAGGTACATCATTTCATCACGGATGAGATTACAGACATCAATTAAAAACACTCACTAAAACTTGATGTGGAGCAAGGAAGGTAGTTATAGCTACTCAGCGAGGAGAACGGGCTCAGGCCAGACCTAGCTCTTATGGACCGGGAGCTTCCGACAGTTTGGATGGTGGATGCCACCAAAAATGGATTCTCATGGTCGTCTGGTGACTGGTTTGTGACAAGCTGCGCTGCAGGTAGGGGAGGGGAAAGTGACGAAGTGTGAGCTGGTGTTGGCAGTCAAACTACAATGACTCTTGACGCCTGAGGTGTAGGAGGCCATGGGAGGGGCAGCAGTGTTGGGCCTTCGTGGAGCGGTTCGCAGCCATGTGTCTGGCTCAGAGGTGACGCTTCTCGAGTGGTGTGGAGAGTGACGTGTGGGAGCACACAGCTGTAATGGCGCCGTGGATGTTCCACCGTCTCCAGGCTCAGTGCCTCGTCCTCCACATTTCCATTGCTGGCATCCGTACTCAGCGAATCGTTCAGCGTTTTTTTCTACGCAGAGCATGGCTGAGAAGATGGAGCACGACTGGCTGACTCAATGGGTCTGTCCACAATTCCATGGGGTTGTATGCCCTTTGGTCTCACTGATCTGTGTTACTCTGCCTCACATGATGAGGTGCACTCATCTTGTTGTTTGTTTCTACCATTGTGTGATGCTGAGGTTTGTAGAAACTTTCTACCATTGTGTGATGCTGAGGTTTGTAGAAACTTTCTACCATTGTGTGATGCTGAGGTTTGTAGAAACTTTCTACCATTGTGTGATGCTGAGGTTTGTGGAAACTTTCCACCATTGTGTGATGCTGAGGTAGCAGCTCCTTCATAGAAGTAATGGACATTACCACTCCCCAAGGAAGAAAGAAAATCAAGAAAAAGAAAAGCTCATCAATAGCTGGCTGGAATGTCTCTAGGGAGCATATTGGAAGACCTGGACACGTGCACATGTAGGAAAAAATCAGCTGTGCACATGAACCCTAGCATAATGTGTCAATGCCTTCCGCGAAAGGGCAATCTGCCACAAGCGCACTCCGTTCCACTCGCTCTGGAAAAGTGCCTGGAACTCCCATCCAGCTGTCGAACAATCACTCATTGACTTCTATCGCAACAGAAAACGGCTATTACAATCTGTCATCCAAGTTTTGGCTCCCAATCCTAGGATACAAGGGTGATGAGACCATGATTTTTCACGTGTCCCATTGCGTTGTTCCATGGACAAGGTCTGTGCAAATTTTCAATGCAATAGGTAGTACATGTTCTAAGATACCCAAGTGACACTTACAGAAGCACATCATCATGACGTCCAGAGCGAGGCAAACACCATAGGCTGGCCTTTCCAGCATTGCTGCAGTGTGTTGTCCAAAGATTTGTGTGGGAAAACCTTCAACGCAGGGTGGACTTGCTTGCCCTCGAGAAGTGACTGCAGAAGCTCGAAAGCCCTCTGCAGACCTGTAGCAGGGTGCAGCCCACACCTCGCAAACTCTCTCGCCCACATGTCGGGGGTGCGCGTCATGACGCGGATCTCCTCGTATGACTGCATAGCCTGGACTGCCATCTGTCCCAACAGCATGTCCTCCATCACCACCACGTGAGGTCGCTTCTCCCTCCCTCCGATCTCGTCGTGTAGGTCGAAGGTGACGCCTAAAAAGTCAAGGCTGCTCTGGAGGCGGGACAGGAAGAAGCTGGAGGCGGTGTCCATGTCAACGTCGATGACGACTGCCATGTCAGGCTTGATGCTTGCAAGCCACTGCACGAAGCATGGGTTGTAGGGAGGAGGGGATCAGGAACAAGCAATGGATCAGTATGTGAAATGAGGTGTGGGGTTGTTGAGGGATGCGTGGAAGGTAGTATTTCTCAGTTCAATGCAACGCACGCAAAGTCGACGGTATTTTTGAGATGGGAGAGGGAGAAGGTGAATACTTTGATTGGTGTATCCCAATCGAAGTTGATGACAACGAACACCATGTCGGTAATGACGTCTGCAAATCACTGCGTGATTTGGCAACTAGAGGGAAAGAGAGAGAGAGAGAGAGAGAGAGAGAGAGGG
>SZWC01004026.1:165156-182820 GCA_023375785.1 Penium margaritaceum | reverse complement strand
GAGTTGTCAAGGTTTACCACACTTAGTGCCATTATTTGGTCATGGTCAGTGACATATGCCTACTTTGGTTGGTCATCGTGCATGGTATCCACACTGTGCCACAACGTATTGAAGCTCCTTGTGCTTGGTATTTGATACTCGGTGTTCCCACACCATTGTTTCCCCCTCTGGCCATTTAAGACTCGTATCATGAGTTGTCAACGTTGACAACACACAGCGGATATCGTTTTGGTCAAAGGCAGTACGTATGCCTACTTTGGTCGTTCATTGTGCATGGTAGCCACACCGTGCTACTACTGACTGAAGGTCGTTGTACTTGCTAGTTGAGAACTGATATTCCCATAGCATTGTTTCCTCCCCTGACCGTTATTTGACTCATGTTATGGTTGGTCAACGTTCACCACCAATATTGAAATTCTCTCGTCATGGTCAGTGACATATGCCTAGTTTGGTTGTTTGAAGTTCATTGTCCTTTCTAGTCAATACATAGGGTTCCAAGACCATTGTCTCTCCCTCTGACCATTTGTGACTCGTGTTATTAGTTGTCAATGTTGACCACACATTATGGACTTCTTTGGTCATAGTCAGTGACATATGCATCCTTTCGTTGGTCACTATGCAAGCTAGACACACCGTGCCACTACTTCTTGAAAATCGTTCTACTTGCTAGTTGATAACTAGTGTTCCCAACCCGTGGTTTCCCCCACTGACCCGTTGTGACTGGTGTTACGAGTTTTCAACATTGACCACGCACTGTGAAATCCGTTTGGTCATGGTTTATAACACATGCCTACTTTGGTTTGTTACTATACATGGTAGCCACGTTGTGTCATTACGTATCGAAGGTCTTTGTGCTTTCTTGTTGACAGCCAGTGTTCCCAAACCATTGTTAGCCTCCTCTGCCTAGCTGTGACCCGTGTTGTGAGTTCTAAACGTTGACCACATGAAGTGAGATTCTTTGTTCATGGTCAGTCACATATGCATACTTTGGTTAGTCACAGTGCATTGTAGCCACACTGTGCCACTGCATTTTGAAGGTATTTGTACTTGATAGTCGATAACTAGTATTCACAAACCATTACATTCCACCCTAACCATTTGTGACTCGTGATATGAGTTGTCAAGGTTTACCACACTTATGCCTAATAATACGAGTCACAAATGGTCAGAGGGGAAAACAATGGTTTGGGAACACCAAGTATCAAATAGCAAGCACAAGGAGCTTCAATACGTTTTGACACGATGTGGATACCATGCACGATGACCAACCAAAGTAGGCATATGTCACTGACCATGACCAAATAAAGGCACTGAGTGTGGTAAACATTGACAACTCATAACACGAGTCACCAATGGTCAGTGTGGAATATAATGGTTAGTGAATACTAGTTATCGACTAGCAAGTACACCATGAACAAAGAATTTCACTTCACGTGGTCAACATTTACAACTCACAACACGGGTCACAGATAGTGTGAGGGGGCTCACAATGGTTTGGGAACACTGGCTGTCAACAAGAAAGCACAAAGAAATTTGATACGTAATGAAACGGCGTGGTAACCATGTACATTAACAAACCAAGGTAGGCATGTGTCAAAAACCATGAGCAAACGGATTTCACAGTGTGTGGTCAACGATAAAAACTCATAACACGAGTCATTACTTGTCAGTGGGGGAAACCATGGGTTGGGAACACTAGTTATCAACTAGCAAGTAGAACGATTTTCAACAAGTAGTGGCACGGTGTGGCTAGCATGCATAGTGAACAACCAAAGGATGCATATGTCATTGACTATGCCCAAAGAAGTCCATTATGCGTGGTCAACATTGACAACTCATAACACGAGGCACAAATGGCCAGAGGCAGACAAATGGTTTAGGAACCCTGTGTATCGACTAGAAAGGACAAGGAACTTCAATACGTAGT
This sequence comes from Penium margaritaceum, assembly GCA_023375785.1. Lineage (NCBI taxonomy): Eukaryota > Viridiplantae > Streptophyta > Zygnematophyceae > Desmidiales > Peniaceae > Penium > Penium margaritaceum. The sequence goes on along the minus strand of SZWC01004026.1, from coordinate 180,893 downwards.
GGCACGGTGTGGCTAATATGTACACCAAACAACGAAACTAGGCATATGTCACTGACCATGACGAGAGAATTTCAATATGGGTGGTCAATGTTGATCAACCATAACACGAGTCAAAAACGTCCATGGGAGGAAACAATGCTATGGGAATATCAGTTCTCAACTAGCAAGTACAACGACCTTCAGTCAGTAGTAGCACGGTGTGGCTATCATGCACAATGACCGACGAAAGTAGGCATATGTTCTGCCTTTGACCAAAGAAATCCGCTGTGTGTGGTCAACGTTGACAACTCATAATACGAGTCACAAATGCTCGGACGGGGAAACAATGGTTTGGGAACACCGAGTATCAAATAGCAAGCGCAAGGAGCTCCAATACATTGTGGCACAGTGTGGATACCATGCACAATGACCAACCAAAGTAGGCATATGTCATTGACCATGACCAAATAATGGCACTAACTGTGGTAAACATTGACAACTCGTAACACGAGTCACAAAAGGTCAGGGTGGAAGATAATGATTTGTGAATACTAGTTTTTGACTAGCAAGTACAAATACCTTCACTATGTAGTGGCGCAGTGTGGCTACAATGCACACTGACCAACCAAAGTATGCATATGTGACTGACTATGAACAAAGAATTTCACTTCATGTGGTCAACATTTACAACTCACAACACGGGTCACATATAGTCAGAGGGTGCTAACAATGGTTTGGGAACACTAGCTGTCAACAAGAAAGCACAAAGACGTTTGATACATAATGACACGGCGTGGTAACCATGTACAGTGACAAACCAAAGTAGGCATGTGTCACAGACCATGACCAAACGGATTTCACAGTGTGTGGTCAACGTTGAAAACTCATAACACAAGTCACAACTGGTCAGTGGGGGAGACAATGGGTTGGGAACACTAGTTATTAACTGGCAAGTAAAAAGATTTTCAACATGCAGTGGCACGGTGTGGCAAGCATGCACAGTGACCAACCAAAGGATGCATATGTCACTGATCATGACCGAAGAAGTCCACTATGTGTGGTCAACATTGAAAACTCATAACATGAGTCACAAATGGTCAGAGGGAGAGACAATGGTTTGGGAACCCTATGTATGGACTAGAAAGAACAAGGACATTCAATACGTAGTGGCACGGTGTGGCTAATATGCACACCAAACAACCAAAATAGGCATATGTCACTGACCATGACGAGAGAAATTCAATATGGGTGGTCAACGTTGACCAACCATAACACGAGTAAAAAACGGTCCGGGGATGAAACAATGCTATGGGAATATTAGTTCTCAACTAACAAGTACAACGACATTTAGGCAGTATTAGCACGGTGTGGCTACCATGCACAATGACCGACCAAAGTAGGCATATGTACTACCTTTGACCAAAGAAATCCGCTGTGTGTGGTCAACGTTGACAACTCATAATACGAGTCACAAATGGTGAGAAGGGGAACCAATGGTTTGGGAACACCAAGTATCGAATAGGAAGCACAAGAAGCTTCAATACGTTTTGGCACAGTGTGGATACCATGCACGATGACCAACCAAAGTAGGCATATGTCACTGACCATGATAAAATAATGGCACTAAGTGTGGTAAACTTTGACAACTCATAACACGAGTCACAAATGGTCAGGGTGGAATATAATGGTCTGTGAGTACTAATCATTGACTAGCAAGTACAAATACCTTCAATACGTAGTGGCACAGTGTAGTTACAATGCACAGTGACCAACCAAAGTATGCATATGTCACTGACCATGAACAAAGAATTTCACTTCATGTGGTCAATATTCACAACTCACAACACGGGTCACAGATAGTCAGAGGGAGCTAACAATGGTTTAGGAACACTAGCTGTCAACAAGAAAGCACCAGGACCTTCAATACGTAATGACACGGCGTGGTAACCATGTACAGTAACAAACCAACGTAGGCATGTGTTACAAACCATGACCAAACGGATTTCACAATGTGTGGTCAACGTTGTTCAACTCATAACACGAGTCACAAATGGTCAGTGGGTGGAACCATGGGTTGGGAACACTAGTTATCAACAAGCAATTAGAAAGATTTTCAACAAAACGTGGCACAGTGTGGCTGGCATGTACAGTGACCAACCAAAGGATGCACACGTCACTGGCTGTGACCGAAGAAGTCCATTATGTGTCGTCAACATTGACAATTTAAAACACGAGTCACAAATGGTCAGAGGGAGAGACAATGATTTGGGAACCCTATGTATCGACTAGAAAGGAGAAAGAACTCCAATACTTAGTGGCACAATGTGGCTATTATACACACCAAACAACCAAACTAGGCATATGTTACTCACCATGACAAGATAATTTCAATATCGGTGGTCAACCTTGACCAACCATAACACGAGTCACAAGCGGTCAGGGGAGGAAACAATGCTATGGGAATATCAGTTCTCAACAAGCAAGTACAACAACCTTCAGGCAGCAGTAGCACGGTGTGGCTACCATGCACAATGACCATCCAAAGTAGGCATATGTACTGCCTTTGACCAAAGAAATCTGCTGTGTGTGGTCAACGTTGAAAACTCATAATAGGAGTCACAAAGGGTGAGAAGGGGAAACAATGGTTAGGGAACACCGAGTATCAAATAGCAAACACAAGGAGCTTCAATGCATTGTGGCACAGTGTGGATACCATGCACGATGACCAACCAAAGTAGGTATATGTCACTGACCATGACAAATAATGGCACTAAGTGTGGTAGACCTTGACAACTCATAACACGAGTCACAAATGGTCAGGGTGGAATATAATGGTCTGTGAGTACTAGTTATCAACTACCAAGTACAAATACCTTCAATGTATAGTGGCACGGTGTACCTACAATGCACAGTGACCAACCAAAGTATGCATATGTCACTGACCTGAACAAAGAATTTCACTTCATTTGGTCAACATTTACAACTCACAATACGGGTCACAGATAGTCAGAGGGGGCTAACAATGGTTTGGGAACACTAGCTGTCAACAACAAAGCACAAAGACCTTCGATACGTAATGACACGGTGTCGTTACCATGTATAGTAACAAACCAAAGTAGGCATGTGTTACAAACCATGACCAAACGGTTTTCACAGTGTGTAGTCAACGTTGAAAACTCATAACACGAGTCACAAATGGTCAGTGGGGGAAACCATGGGTTGCGAACACTAGTTATCAAATAGCAAGTAGAAAGATTTTCAACAAGCAGTGGCACGGTGTGGCTAGCATGTACAGTGACCAACCAAAGGATGCATACGTCACTGACTGTAACCGAAGAAGTCCATTATGTGTGGTCAACATTGACAACTCATAACACGAGTCACAAATGGTCAGAGGGAGAGACAATGATTTGGGAACCCTATGTATTGAATAGACAGGACAAGGAACTTCAATACGTAGTGGCACGGTGTGGCTACTATGCACACCAAACAACCAAACTAGGCATATGTCACTGACCATGACCAGATAATTTCAATATGGGTGGTCAACCTTGACCAACCATAACACGAGTCACGAAACGGTCAGGGGAGGAAACAATGCTATGGGAGTATCAGTTCTCAACAAGCAAGTACAATGACCTTCAGGCAGCAGTAGCATGGTGTGGCTACCATGCACAATGACTGACCAAAGTAGGCATATGTTCTGCCTTTGACCAAAGAAATGCGCTGTGTGTGGTCAATATTGACAACTCATAATATGAGTCACAAAGGGTCAGAAGGGGAAACAATGGTTTGGGAACACCGAGTATCAAATAGCAAACACAAGGACATTCAATACGTTGTGGCATAGTGTGGATACCATGCACGATGACCAACCAAAGTAGGTATATGTTACTGAGCATGACCAAATAATGGCACTAAGTGTGGTAAACCTTGACAACTCATAACACGAGTCAAAAATGGTGAGGGTGGAATACAATGGTCTGTGAGTACTAGTTATCGACTACCAAGTACAAATACCTTCAATATGTAGTGGCACAGTGTAGCTACAATGCACAGTGACCAACCAAAGTATGCATATGTCACTAACCATGAACAAAGAATTTCACTTCATGTGGTCAACATTTACAACTCACAACACGGGTCATTGATAGTCAGAGGGGGCTAACAATGGTTTGGGAAAACTAGCTGTCAACAAGAAAGTACAAAGACCTTCGATACGCAATGACATGGCGTGGTAACCATGTACAGTAACAAACCAAAGTAGGCATGTGTTACAAACCATGACCAAACGGATTTCACAGTGTGTGGTCAACGTTAAAAACTCATAACACGAGTCACAAATGGTCAGTGGGGGAAACCATGGGTTGGGAACACTAGTTATCAACTATCAAGTAGAAAGATTTTCAAGAAGCAGTGGCAAGGTGTGGCTAGCGTGCACAGTGACCAACCAAAGGATGCACACGTCACTGACTGTGACCGAGGAAGTCCATTATGTGTGGTCAACATTGACAACTCATAACACCAGTCACAAATGGTCAGAGGGAGAGACAATGGTTTGGGAACCCTATGTATCGACTAGAAAGAACAAACAACTTCAATACGTAGTGGCACGGTGTGGCTACTATGCACACCAAACAACCAAACTAGGCATATGTCACTGACCATGACCAGATAATTTCAATATGGGTGGTCACCCTTGACCAACCATAACACGAGTCACAAACGGTCAGGGGAGGAAAGAATGCTATGGGAATATCAGTTCTCAACTAGCAAGTACAACGACCTTCAGGTAGCAGTAGCACGGTGTGGCTACCATGCACAATGACCGACCAAAGTAGGCATATGTACTGCCTTTGACCAAAGAAATCCGCTGTGTGTGGTCAACGTTGACAACTCATAATACGAGTCACAAATGGTCAGAAGGGGAAACAATTGTTTACGAACACCAAGTATCAAATAGCAAACACAATGAGCTTCAATACGTTGCGGCACAGTGAGGATACCATGCACAATGACCAACCAAAGTAGGCATATGTCACTGACCATGACCCAATAATGGCACTAAGTGTGGTAACCAATTACAAATCATAACACGAGTCACAAATGGTCAAGATGGAAGATAATGATTTGTGAATACTAGTTATCGACTAGCAAGTACAGATACCTTCAATATGTAGTGGCACAGTGTGGCTACAATGCACAGTGACCAACCAAAGTATGCATATGTCACTGACCACGAACAAAGAATTTCACGTCATGTGGTCAACATTTACAACTCACAGCACGAGTAACTGATAGTCAGAGGGGGTAACAATGGGTTGGCAACACTAGCTGTCAACAAGAAAGCACAAAGACCTTAGATACGTAATGACACGGCATGGTAACCATGTACAGTGACAAACCAAAGTAGGCATGTGTCACAAACCATGACCAAACGGATTTCACACTGTGTGCTCAACGTTGAAAATGCAGAACACGAGTCAGAAATGGTCAATGGGGAAAGAATGGGTTGGGAACACTAGTTATCAACTAGCAAGTAGAAAGCTTTTCAACAAGAAGTGGCACGGTGTGGCTAACCAGCACATTGACAAACTTTAGGATGCTTATGTCACTGACTATGACCGATGAAGTCCACTATGTGTGGTCAACATTGACAACTCATAACACGAGTCACAAATGGTCACAGGGAAAGAATGATTTGGGAACCCTATGTGTTGACTAGAAAAGACAAAGAACTTCAATACGTAGTGGCACGGTGTGGCTACTATGCACATGAAATGACCAAACTAGGCATATGTCATCGACCATGATGAAAGAATTTCAATATGGGTGGTAAACATTGACCCACCATAACACGAGTCAAAAACGGTCGGGGGAGGAAACAATGCTTTGGGAATATCACTTCTCATTGAGAAAGCACAACGACCTGCAGCCAGTAGTAGCACGGTGTGGCAACTATGTACAATGATCGACAAAACTAGGCATTTGTACTGCCTTTGAGTAGAGAAACCCGCTGTGTGTGGTCAACAATGGCAACTCATAATACGAGTCACTACTAGTCAGGGGGAAAACAATGGTTTGGGAACACCAAGTATCAAATAGCAAGCACAAGGAGCTTCAATTTGTTGTGGCACAGTGAGGATACAATGCACGATAACCAACCAAAGTAGGCATATGTCACTGACCATGACCAAATAATAGCACTATGTGTGGTAAACCTTGACAACTCATAACACGAGTCACAAATGGTCAGGGTGGAACATAGTGGTTTGTGAATACGAGTTATTGACTAGCAAGTACAAATACCTTCAATATGTAGTGGCACAATGTGGCTACAATGCACAGTGACTAACCAAAGTATGCATATGTGACTAACCATGAACAAAGAATTTCACTTCATTTGGTCACCATTTACAACTCACAACACGGGTCAGAGATAGTCAGAGGGGGCTAACAATGGTTTGGGAACACTGGCTGTCAACAAAAAAACACAAAGACCTTCAATACGTAATGACACGGCGTGGTAACCATGTACAGTGACAAACCAAAGTAGGCATGTGTCACAAACCATGACCAAACGGATTTCACAGTGTGTGGTCAACGTTGAAAACTCATAACACGAGTCAAAACTGGTTTGTGGGGGAAACCATGGGTTGGGAACACTAGTTATCAACTAGCAAGTAGAAAGATTTTCAACAAGGAGTGGCACGGTGTGGCTAGCATGCACAGTGACCAACCAAAGGATGCATATGTCACTGGCTATGACCGAAGAAGTCCATTATGTGTGGTCAACATTGAGAACTCATAACACGAGTCACAAATAGTCAGGGGGAGATATAATTGTTTGGGAACCCCATGTATTGACTAGAAAGGACAAGGAACTTCAATACATAGTGGCACAGTGTGGCTAATATGCACACCAAACAACCAAACAAGGCATATGTCACTGACCATGACGAGATGATTTCAATATGGGTGGTCAATGTTGACCAACCATACCACGAGTCAAAAACAGTCGGGGGAGGAAACAATGCCATGGGAATATCACTTCTCAATGAGAAAGTACAACGACCTGCTGTGAGTAGTAGCAAAGCGTGGCAACCATGCACAATGACCGACGAAAGTAGGCATACGTACTGCCTTTTAGCAAAGAAACCCCCTGTGTGTGGTCAACATTCACATTTCATAATACGAGTCACAAATGGTCAGAGGGGAAAACAATGGTTTGGGAACACCAAGTATCAAAGAGCAAGCACAAGGAGCTTCAATACGTTGTGGCACAGTGTGGATACAGTGCACAATGACCAACCAAAGTAGGCATATGTCACTGACCATGACCAAATAATGGCACTAAGTGTGGTAAACCTTGACAACGCATAACACGAGTCACAAATGGTCAGGTGGAATATAATGGTTTGTGAGTATTGGTTATCAACTAGCAAGTACAAATACCTTCAAAAAGTAGTGGCACAGTGTGGCTACTATGCACAGTGACCAACCAAAGTATGCATATGTCACTGACCATGAACAATGAGTTTCACTTCATGTGGTCAACATCTACAACTCACATTACGGGTCATAGATAGTCAGAGGGGGCTAACAATGGTTTGGGAAGGCTAGCTGTCAACAAGAAAGCACAAAGACCTTTGATACATAATAACACGGCGTGGTAACCATGTACAGTGACAAAACAAAGTAGGCATGTTTCACAAACCATGACTAAAAGGATTTCCCAGTGTATGGTCAACGTTGACAACTCATAACACGAGTCACAAATGGTCACTGGGGGAAACCATGGGTTGGGAACACTAGTTATCAACTAGCAAGTAGAAAGATTTTCAACAAGTAGTGGCACGGTGTGGCTAGCGTGCACATTGACCAACCAAAGGATGCACACGTCACTAACTATGACAGAAGAAGTCCATTATGTGTGGTCAACATTGACAACTCACGAGTAAGAAATGGTCAGAGGGATATACAATGGATTGAAAACCCTATGTATTGACCAGAAAGGACAAAGAACTTCAATACGTAGTGGCATGGTCTGGCCAAAATGCACATTAAACAACCAAACTAGGCATATGTCACTGACCATGACGAGCGAATTTCAAAATGGGTGGTCAACGTTGACCAACCATAGCACAAGTCAAAAATGGTCAGGGGAGGAAACAATGCTATGGGAATATCAGTTCCCAAGTAGCAAGTACAACGACCTTCAGTCAGTTGTAGCACGGTGTGGCTACCATGCACAATGACTGACCACAATAGGCATATGTGCTGCCTTTGACCAAAGAAATCCGCTGTGTGTGGTCAACGTTGACAACTCATAATACGAGTCACAAATGGTCAGAGGGGGAAACAATGGTTTGGGAACACTGCGTATCAAATAGCAAGCACAAGGAGCTTCAATACGTTGTGGCACAGTGTGGATACCAAGCAGGATGACCAACCAAATTAGGCATATGTCACTGACAATGACCAAATAATGGCACTAAGTGTGGTAAAACCTGACAACTCATAACACGAGTCACAAATGGTCAGGGTGGAAGATAATGATTTGTGAATACTAGTTATTCACTAGCAAGTACAAATACCTTCAATTTGTAGTGACACAGTGTGGCTACAATGCTCAGTGACCAACCAAACTATGCATATGTCACTGACCATGAACAAAGAATTTAACTTCATGTGGTCAACATTTACAACTCACAACACGAGTAACTGATAATCAGGGGGTAACAATGGTTTGGGAACACTACCTGTAAACAAGGAAGCACAAAGACCTTCGATACATAATGACATGGCATGGTAACCATGTACAGTGACAATCCAAAGTAGGCATGTGCCACAAACCATGACCAAGCGGATTACACAGTGTGTGGTCAACGTTGAAAACTCATAACACGAGTCAGAAATGGTCAGTGGGGGATACTATGCGTTGGGAACACTAGTTATCAACTAGCAAGTAGAAAGATCTTAAACAAGTAGTGGCACGGTGTGGCTAGCGTGCACAGTGACCAACCAAAGGATGCATATGTCACTGACTTTGACCAAAGAAGTCCACTATGTGCGGTCAACATTGACAGCTCATAACATGAGTCATAAATGGTTAGAGGGAGAGACAATGGTTTAGGAACCCTATGTATCAACTACAAAGGACAAAGAACTTCAATATGTAGTGGCACTGTGAGGCTACTGTGCACACCAAACAACCAAACGAGGCATATGTCACTGACCATGACCAGATAATTTCAATATGGGTGGTCAACGTTGACCAACCATAACACGAGTCACAAACGGTCAGGGGAGAAAGCAATGCTATGGGAATATCAGTTCTCAACTAGCAAGTACAACGACCTTCACTCAGTAGTAGCACGATGTGGCTCCCATGCACAATGATCGACCAAAGCAGGCATATGTACTTCCTTTGACCAAAGAAATTCACTGTGTTTGGTCAACGTTGACAACTCATAATACGAATCACAAATGGTGAGAGGGGGAAACAATGGCTTGGAAACACCGAGTATCAAATAGCAAGCACAAGGAGCCTCAATACGTTGTGGCAAAGTGTGGATACCATGCACGATGACCAACGAAAGTAGGCATATGTCACTGACCATGACCAAATAATGGCACTCAGTGTGGTAAACCTTGACAACTCATAACACGAGTCACAAATGGTCAGGGTGAAGGATAATGGTTTTTGAATACTAGTTATCGACTGGCAAGTAGAAATACCTTCAATATGTAGTCGCACAGCGTGGCTACAATGCACAGTGACCAACCAAAGTATGCATATGTCACTGACCATGAACAAAGAATTTCACTTTATGTGATCAACATTTACAACTCACAACACCGGTCAGAGATAGTCAGAGGGGGCTACCAATGGTTTGGGAACACTAGCTGTCAACATGTAAGCACAAAGACCTTTGATACATAATGACATGGCGTTGTAACCCTACAGTAACAAACCAAAGTATGCATGTGTCACAAACCATGACCAAACGGATTTCACAGTGTGTGGTCAACGTTGAAAACTCATAACACGAGTCACTAATGGTAAGTGGGGGAAACCATGGGTTGGGAACCCTAGTTATCAAGTAGCAAGTCGAATATTTTCAACAAGTGGCATGGTGTCGCTGGCGTGCACAGTGACCAACCAAAGGATGCATATGTCACTGACTATGAATGAAGACGTCCACTATGTGTGGTCAACACTGACAACTCAAAACATGAGACACAACTGGTCAGAGGGAGGCACAATGGTGTGGGAGCCCTTTGTATAAACTAGAAAGGACAAAGAACATCAATACGTAGTGGCACGGTGTGGCCAATGAGCACACCAAACAACCAAACTAGGCATATGTCACTGACCATGACCAGGGAATTTCAATATGGGTGGTCAACGTTGACCAACCAGAACACGAGACAAAAACGGTCAGGGGAGGAAACAATGCTAGGGGAATATCAGTTCTCAACGAGAAAGCACAACAACCTTCAGTCAGTAGTAGTACGGCGTGGCAACCATCCTCAAGGACCAACCAAAGTAGGCATATGTACTACCTTTGAGCAAAGAAACCCGCTATGTGTGGTTAACATTGACAACTCATAAAACGAGTCACAAATGGTCAGAGGGGAAAACAATGGTTTCGGAACACCAAGTATCAAATAGCAAGCACAAGGAGCTTCAATACGTTGTGGCAGGGTGTGGATACCATGCACGATGACCAACCAATGTAGGCATATGTCACTGACCATGACCAAATAATGGCACTAAGTGTGGTAAACCTTGACAACTCATAACACGAGTCACAAATGGTCAGGGTGGAATGTAATGGTTTGTGAATACTAGTTATGGACTAGCAAGTACAAATACCTTCAACATGTAGTGGCAGAGTGTGGCTACAATGCACTGTGCCAAACCAAAGTATGCATATGTGACTGACCATGAACAAATAACTTCACTTCATGTGGTCAACATCTACAACTCACAACACGGGTCACAGATAGTCAGAGGGGGCTAACAATGGTTTGGGAACACTGGCTTTCAACAAGAAAGCACAAAGACCTTCGGTACATGATGACATGGCGTGGTAACCATGTACATTGACAAATCAAAGTAGGCATGTGTCACAAACCATGACCAAACGGATTTCACAGTGTGTGGTCAACGTTGAAAACTCATAACACGAGTCACAACTGGTCAGTGGGGAAAACCATGGGTTGGGAACACTAGTTATCAACTAGCAAGTAGAAAGATTTTCAACAAGTAGTGGCACGGTGTGGCTAGCGTGCACAGTGACCAACCAAAGGATGCATATGCCACTTACAATGATCGAAGAAGTCCAGTATGTGTGGTGAACATTGACAACTCATAACACGAGTAACAAATGGTCAGAGGGAGATACAATGGTTTGGGAACCCTATGTATCCACTTGAAAGGACAAGGAACTTCAATACGTAGTGGCAAGGTGTGGCTAATATGCACACCAAACAACCAAAGGAGGTATATGTCACTGACCATGACGAGAGAATTTCAATATGGGTGGTCAACGTTAACCAACCATAATACGAGTCAAAAATGGTCAGGGGAGGAAAAACGGCTATGAGAATATCATTTCTCAACTAGCAAGTACAACGACCTTCAGTTAGTAGTAGCACGGTGTGGCTACCATGGACAATGACTGACCAAAGTAGGCATATCTACTGCCTTTGACCAAGGAAATCCGCTGTGTGTGGTCAACGTTGACAGCTCATAATACAAATGGTTAGAGGGGGAAACACCGAGTATCAAATAGCAAGCACAAGGATTTACAATTCATTATGGCACAGTGTGGATACCATGCACGATGACCAACCAAAGTACGCATATGTCAGTGACCATGACCAAATAATTGTACTAAGTGCGTTTAATTTTGACAACTCATAACACGAGTCACAAATGGTCGGGTGGAAGATAATGATTTGTGAATACTAGTTATCGACTAGCAAGTACAAGTATATTCAATATGTAGTGGCACAGTCTGGCTACAATGCACAGTGACGAACCAAAGTATGCATATGTGACTGACCATGAACAAAGAATTTCACTTCATGTGGTCAACATTTACAACTCACAATATGGGTCACAGATAGTCAGAGGGGGCTAACAGTGGTTTGGGAACACTATATGTCAACATGAAAGCACAAAGTCATTCGATACGTAATGACACGGTGTGGTAACCATGAACAGTGACAAACCAAAGTAGGCATGTGTCACAAACCATGACCAAACGGATTTCACAGTGTGAGGTCAACATTGAAAACTCATAACACGAGTCACAACTGGTCAGTGGGGGAGACAATGGGTTGGGAACACAAGTTATCAACTAGCAAGTAGAAAGATTTTCAACAATTAGTGGCACGGTGGAGCTAGCGTGCACAGTGATCAACCAAAGGATGCATATGTCCTAACCATGACCGAAGATGCCCACTATGTGTGGTCAACATTGACAACTCATAACACGAGTCACAAATGGTCAGAGGGAGAGACAATGGTTTGGGAACCCTGTGTATCAACTAGAAAGGACAAAGGACTTGAATACTTAGTGGCACGGTGTGGCTACTATGCACACCAAACAACCAAATTAGGCATATGTCACTGACCATGACTAGATAACTTCAATATGGGTGGTCAACGTTGACCAACGATAACACAAGTCACAAACGGTCAGGGGAGGAAACAATGCTATGGGAATATCAGTTCTTAACTAGCAAGTACAACGACCTTCAGTCAGTAGTAGCACGGTGTGGCTACCATGCACAATGACCAACCAAAGTAGGCATATGTACTGCCTTTGATCAAATAGATCCGCTGTGTGTGGTCAACGTTGACAACTCATAATACAAGGCAAAAATGGTCAGAGGGGGAAACAATGGTTTGGGAACACCGAGTATCAAATAGAAAAAACAAGGAGCTTATACACGTTGTGGCACACTGTGGATACCATGCACTATGAGCAACCAAAGTAGGCATATCCACTGACCATGACCAAATAATGGCACTAAGTGTGGTGAACCTTGACAACTCATACCACGAGTCACAAATGGTCAAGGTGGAAGATAATGGTTTGTGAATACTAGTTATCGACTAGCAAGTACAAACACCTTCAATATGTAGTGGCAGAGTGTGGCTACAATGCACAGTGAGCAACCAAAGTATGCACATGTCACTGACCATGAACAAATATTTTCACTTCATGTGGTCAACATTTACAACTCACAGCACGGGTCACAGATAGTCAGCGAGGGCTACAAATGGTCTGGGAACACTAGCTGTCAACAAGAAAGCACAAAGACCTTCGATACGTAATGACACGGTATGGTAACCATGTACAGTGACAAACCAGAGTAGGCATGTGTCACAAACCATGACCAAACGGATTCCATAGTGTGTGGTCTACGTTGAAAACTCATAGCAGAAGTCACAAATGGTCAGTGGTAAAAACCATGGGTTGGGATTACTAGTTATAAGCTAGCAAGTCGAAATAATTTCAACAAGTAGTGGCATGGTGTGGCTAGCATGTACAGTGACCAACCAAATGCTGCATATGTCACTTACTATGAACGAAGAAGTCCACTATGTGTGGTCAACATTGACAACTTATCACACGAGTCACAAATGGTCGGAGGGAGAGACAATGGTTTGGGAACCCTATGTATTGACTAGAAAGGACAAAGAACTTCAATACGTAGTGGCACGGTGTGGCTAACATGCACACCAAACAACCAAACTAGGCATATGTCACTGACCATGACCAGGGTATTTCAATATGGGTGGTCAACGTTGACCAACCATAACACAAGACAAAAACGGTCAGGGGAGTAAACAATGCTACGGAAATATCAGTTCTCAATGAGTAAGTACAACGACCTTCAGACAGTAGTAGCACGGCGTGGCAACCATGCACAACGACCGGCCAAAGTAGGCATATGTACTGCCTTTGAGCAAAGAAACCTGCTGTGTGTGGTCAACATTGACAACTCATCATACGAGGCACAAATGGTCAGGGGCGAAAACATATGTCACTGACTATGACCGAAGAAGTCCATTATGTGTGGTCAACATTGACAACTCATAACACGAGTCACAAATGGTCAGAGGGAGAGACAATGGTTTGGGAGCCCTATGTATCGACTAGAAAGGACTGGGAAATTCAGTACGTAGTGGCACGGTGTGGCTAATATGCGCACCAAACGACCAAACTAGGCATATGTCACTGACCATGACAAGAGAATTTCAATATGGTTCGTCAACGTTGACCAACCATAACACGAGTCAAAAACGTTAGGGGAGGAAACAATGCTATGGGAATATCAGTTCTCAACTAGCAAGTACAACGACCTTCAGTCAGTAGTAGCACGGTGTGGCTACCATGCACAATGAAAGACCAAAGTAGGCATATGTACTGCCTTTGACCAAAGAAATCTGCTGTGTCTGGTCAACATTGACAACTCATAATACGAGTGACAAATGGTCAGAGGGGGAAACAATGAAATGGGAACACCAAGTATCAAAAAGCAAGCACAAGGAGCGTCAATACGCTGTGGCACGGTGTGGATACCATGCACGAAGACCAACCAAAGTAGGCGTATGTCACTGACCATGACAAAGTAACGGCACTAAGTGTGGTAAACCTTGACAACTCATAACACGAGTCACAAATGGTCAAGGTGGAAGATAATGGTTTGTGAATACTAGTTATTGCCTAGCAAGTAGAAATACCTTCAATATGCAGTGGCATAGTATGGCTACAATGCACAGTGACCAACCAAAGTATGCATAGGTCACTGACCATGAACAAAGAATTTCACTTCATGTGGTCAGTGTTGACAACTCACAACACAAGTCACTGCTAGTCAGAGGGGGTATCAATGGTTTGGAAACACTAGCTATCAATTAGAAAGCACAACGACCTTCAATACGTAGTGACACGGCGTGGTTACCACGTACAGTTACAAACCAAACTAGGCATTTGTCACTAACGATGACCAAAGAATTTCAACAAGGGTGGTCAACATTCGCAACCCATAACATGAGTCACAAATATTCAGAGGAGGAAACCATGGTTTCAAAACACTATGTGTCTTCTAGCAAGTACAAATATTTTTCGTATGTATTGGCACCGTGTGGCTACCATGCACAACGACCTTACCAAGTAGGCATACATCACTGCTCATGGCCGAAGACGTTTAGTGTGTGTGGTCGACGTTCACAACACATAATACAAGACAAAAATGGGCAGAGGGAGAAACAATGGTTTGGGAATACTCGGTATCAAATAGAAAGTACAAAGACCTTCGATAGGTGATGGCACGGTGTGGCTACCATGCACAGTGACAAACCAAAGTATGCTTGTGTCACTGAATATCATAAAAAGAGTTTCACTGTGTGTAGTCAACTTTCCTTCTTACGGCTGGTCAATCGGAGCAATGGTTGAGAGGTTATTCAAGCTCAAAGTTGCAAAATTCGAAGTTCCGTCTGCGTCAATCTTTTTATGATTAAACTAACATTGTGATCATTCATACTTTTAGAAACTACCCTCTAATCTTTCACCCCTTATTTTATGCCTGCTACCCATAGGAACCCTTTTAGTGTCATTTGGACATCATATGAACACCATGTGCGCTGGCTTAGTGTTTATAGAGTTAGATTCTGGAGCGGTAGGTCCTGGGTTTGAATCCTGGTATGCGCATTATATAATAGGATCGCG
>SZWC01004026.1:145030-164260 GCA_023375785.1 Penium margaritaceum | reverse complement strand
GGGGGGGGGGGGGAGGCAATGGGTTGGGAACACTAGTTGCCAACTAGCAAGTTGAAAGATTTTCAGCACGTAGTGGCACGGTGTGGCTAGCGTGCACAGTGACCAACCAAAGGATGCATATGTCACTGGCTATGACCGAAGAAGTCCACTATGTGTGGCCAACATTGACAACTCATAACACAAGTCACAAATGGTCAGAGGAGGAACCAATGGTCTGGAAACATCAGGTATCAACTAGCAAGCACGAGGACCTTCAACAAGTTGTGGCACGGTGTGGATACCATGCACGATGACCAACCAAGGTAGGTATATGTCACTGACCATGACCAAATAATGTCAATAAAGGTGGTAAACTTTGACAGCTCATAACACAAGTCACAAATGGTCAGAGTGGAAGACAATGGTTCGTGAATACTAGGTATCGAGTAGCAAGAACAAATACCTATACTATGTAGTGGCAGAGCATGGCTATCATGCACAATGACCAACCAAAGTAAGCATATGTCACTGACCATAACCAACAAATTTCACTTCATGTGGTCAGCGTTGACAACTCACAACACAAGTCACATATAGTCAAAGGGGATAACAATGGTTAGGGAACACTAGCTATTAACCAGAAAGCACAAATACCTTTAACATGTAGTGACATGGCGTGGTAACCATGTACAGTGACAAACCAAAGTAGACATATGTCACTAACCATGACCAAACAAATTTCACGGTGTGTGGTCAATATTAAAAAGTCATAACATGAGTCACAAATGGTGAGAGGGGGCAACAATGGATTGGGAACACTATTTGTCAAGCAACAAGTACGAAGAATTTCACCAAGAAGTGGCATGGCTTGGCTAGCGTGCACAGTGACCAACCAAAGGATGAATACGTCACTGACTATGACCGAAGAAATCCAGTATGCGTGGTCAACATTGACAACTCATAACACGAGTCACAAATGGTCATAGGAAGAGACAATGGTTCGGGAACCCTATGCATGGACTAGAAAGGACAAAAAACTTCAAGACGTAGTGGCACAGTCTGGCTTCTATGCACATCAAGCAACCAAACTAGGCATATGTCACTGACCATGACCAAAGAAATTCAACATGGATGGTCAACGTTCACCAACCATAACACGAGTCACAAAAAGTCAGAGGGGGGGGGGGGAACAATGGTTCAGGAATATGAGTTTTCAACTTGAAAGTACAGCGCCCTTCAATCAGTAGTAGCACGGTATGGCTACCATTCACAATGACCGACCAAAGTAGGCATGTGTACTGCCTTTGACCAAAGAAAACCGCTGTGTGTGGTCAACGTTGACAACTCGTAACACGAGTCACAAATGGTCATAGGGGAAAACAATGGTTTGGGAACACCAAGTATGAAAAAGGAAGCACAAGGAGATTTAATACGTTGTGGCACAGTGTGGATATCATGCACAATGACCAACCAAAGTAGGCATATGTCACTGACCATGACCAAATAATGGCACTAAGTGTGGTAAACCTTGACAACGCATAACACGAGTCACAAATGGTCAGGTGGAATAAAATGGTTTGTGAGTACTAGTTATCGACTAGCAAGTACAAATACCTTCAATATGTAGTGGCACAGTGTGGCTACTATGCACAGTGACCAACCAAAGTATGCATATCTCACTGACCATGAACAAAGAATTTCACTTCATGTGGTCAACATTTACAACTCACAACACGGGTCACAGATAGTCAGAGGGGGCTAACAATGGTTTGGGAATACTAGCTGTTAACAACAAAGCACGAAGACCTTCGATACGTAATAAATCGACGTGGTAACCATGTACAGTGACAAACCGAAGTAGGCATGTGTCACAAACCATGACCAAACAGATTTCACAGTGTGTGGTCAACATTGTCAACTCATAACACGAGTCACAAATGGTCAGTGGGGGAAACTATGGGTTGGGAACACTAGTTATCAACTAGCAAGTAGAAAGATTTTCAACAAGTAGTGGCACGGTGTGGCTAGCGTTCACAGTGACCAACTATAAAATGAGTCACAAATGGTGAGGGGACAAAATAATGCTATGGGAATATCAGTTCTCAACTTGAAAGTACAACAACCTTCAGTTAGTAGTAGCACGGTGTGGCTACCATGCACAATGACCGACCAAAGTAAGCATATGTACTGCCTTTGACCAAAGAAATCCGCTGTGTTTGGTCAACGTTGACAACTCATAATACGAATCACAAATGGTCAGAGGGGGAAACAATGGGTTGGGAACACCGAGTATCAAATAGCAAGCACAAGGAGCTTCAATACGTTGTGGCACAGTGTGGATACAATGCACTATGACCAGCAGAAGTAGGCATATGTCACTGACCATGACCAAATAATAGCACTAAGTGTGGTAAACCTTGACAACTCATAACACAAGTCACAAATGGTCAGTGTGAAGGATAATTGTTTTTGAATACTAGTTATCGACTAGCAAGAACAAATACATTCAATATGTAGTCGCACAGTGTGGCTACAATGCACAGTGACCAACCAAAGTATGCATATGTCACTGACCATGAACAATGAATTTTCCCTTAATGTGGTCAACATCTACAGCTCACAACACAGGTCACTGATAGTCAGAGGAGGCTAACAATGGTTTGGGAACACTAGCTGTCAACAAGAAAGCACAAAGACCTTCGATACGTAATGACACAGCATTGTAACCATGTACAGTGACAAACCAAAGTAGGCATGTGTCACAAACCATGACCAAACGGATTTCACAGTGTGTTGTCAACGTTGAAAACTCATAACACGAGTTAAAAATGGTTAGTGGGGGAAACCATGGGTTTGGAACCCTAGTTATAAACTAGCAAGTCAAAATGTTTTCAACAAGCAGTGGCATGGTGTGGTTAGCGTGCACAGGGACCAACCAAAGGATGCATATGTCACTGACTATGAACGAAGAAGTCCACTATGTGTGGTCAACATTGACAACTCGTAAAACACGAGTCACAACTGGTCACAGGGAGGGACAATGGTTTGGGAACCCTATGTATCAACTAGAAATGACAAAGAACTTCAATACGCAGTGGCACGGTGTGGCTGATGTGCACACCAAACAACCAAACTAGGAATATGTCACTGACCATGACCAGGGCATTTTAACATGGGTGGTCAACGTCGACCAACCATAACACGAGGCAAAAACGGTCAGGGGAGGAAACAATGCTCTGGGAATATCAGTTCTCAACAAGAAAGTACAACGACCTTCAGTCACTAGTAGCACGGCATGGCAACCATGCACAACGACCAACCAAATTAGGCATATGTACTGCCTTTGACCAAAGAAACCCGCTGCGTGTGGTCAACATTGACAACTCATAAAACGCGTCACAAATGGTCAGAGGGGAAAACAATGGTTTGGGAACACCACGTATCAAATAGCAAGCACAAGGAGCTTCAATACGTTGTGGCACGGTTTGGATACCATGCAGGATGACCAACCAAAGTAGGCACATGTCACTGACCATGACCAATTAATGGCACAAAGTGTGGTAAACCTTGACAACTCATAACACGAGTCACAAATGGTTAGGGTGGAATGTAATGGTTTGTGAATACTAGTTATCAACTAGCAAGTACAAATACCTTCAATATGTAGTGGCACAGTGCGGCTACAATGCACGGTGACGAACCAAAGTATGCATATGTCCCTGACCATGACCAAATAATTTCACTTCATGTGGTCAACATTTACAACTCACAACACGAGTCACTGATAGTCAGAGGGGGTAACAATGGTTTGGGAACACCAGCTATCATTTAGAAAGCACAAAGACCTTGGATACGTAATGAGACAGCGTGGTAACCAAGTACAGTGACAAACCAAAGTAGGCATGTGTCACAAACCATGACCAAACGGATTTCACGTTGTGTGGTCAACGTTGAAAAATCATACCAGGAGTCACAAACGGTCAGTCGGGGAGACCATGGCTTAGGAACACTAGTTATCAACTAGCAAGTAGAAATGTTTTCAACAAGTAGTGGCACGGTGTGGCTAGCGGGCACACTCACCAACCAAAGGATGTATATGTCACTGACTATGACCGAAGAAGTCCACCATGTGTGGTCAACATTGACAACTCATAACACGAGTCACAATTGGTCAGAGGGAAAGACAATAGTTTGGGAACCCTATGTATCAACTAGAAAGGAGAAAGAACTTTAATACGTAGTGGCATGGTTTGGCCACTATGCACACCAAACAACCAATCTAGGCATGTGTCACTGACCATGACCAGATAACTTCAATATGGGTGGTCAACGTTGACCAACCATAACACGAGTCACAAACAGTCAGGGGAGGAAACAATGCTATGGGAATATCAGTTTGCAACTAGCAAGTACAACGACCTTCAGTCAGTAGTAGCACGGTGTGGCTACCATGCACAATGACCGTGCAAAGTAGGCATATGTACTGCCTTTGACCAAAGAAATCCGATGTGTGTGGTCAACGTTGACAAATCATAATACGAGTCACAAATGGTCAGAGGGGGAAACAATGGTTTGGGAACACCGAGTATCAAATAGCAAGCACAAGGAGCTTCCATACGTTGTGGGAGAGTGTGGATACCATGCACGATGACCAACCAAAGTAGGCATATGTCACACACCATGAGGAAATAATGGCACTAAGTGTGGTAAACCTTGACAACTCATAACACTTGTCAAAAATGGTCTAAGTGGAAGATTATGATTTGTGAATACTAATTATTGACTAGCAAGAACAAATACCTTCAATGTGTAGTGGCACAGTGTGGCTACAATGCACGGAGACCAACCAAAGTGTGCATATGCCACTGACCATGAACAAAGAATTTCACTTCATGTGGTCAACATTTACAGCTCACAACACGAGTAACTGATAGTTAGAGGGGGTAACAATGGTTTGGGAACACTAGCTATCAACAAGAAAGCACAAAGATCTTCAATACGTAATGACACGGCAAGGTAACCATGTACAGTGACAAACCAAAGTAGGCATGTGTCACAAACCATGACCAAACGGATTTCACAGTGTGTGGTCAATGTTTAAAACTCATAACACGAGTCACAAATGGTCAGTGGGTGAGACCATGGGTTGGGAACATTAGTTATCAACTAGCAAGTAGAAAGATTTTCAACAAGTAGTGGCACGGTGTGGCTAGCGTGCACAGTGACCAACCAAAAGGATGCATATGTTACTAAGGGTGCACACCAGATCCACAGAACCAAGGTTCAGATCCGAGGTTCCGGATCCGGAACCAGATCCGAGATTCCGGATCCATGAGACCAGATCCGATCTGAGAACCAAGGGTCTAGCATGGTGTAATTGTGTGTGGATATAAGTCGTGTTATTCTTGCAATCAAAGACATTTAGTCATCCACATACATGTTTTTTACCTACATTCAGGTGTTATTTAACTTGTACGTGAAGTGTACCATTGTGAGAAGTGTCATTTCTGGTAAAATCATGCATATTCTCATGCTTACATACTGCAAAAAAAAGCACATATATTGGATCCGACCTGGATCCAAGGATGAGATCCGAGGTTCCATGGAACCGCGGATCCGGGATCCGGAACCGAGGTTCCAGATCTGTAGGTAGAAACTGATCCAAGGTTCCGGTTCTATTCTGGGAGCCGCGGATCTGACACAGTGTGCACCCTTATATGTCACTGACTATGACCAAAGAAGTCCACTATGTGTGGTCAACATTGACAACTCCTAACACGAGTCACAAATGGTCAGAGGGAAAGACAACGGTTTGGGAACCCTATGTATCAACTAGAAAGGACAGAGAACTTCAATACGTAGTGGCACGGTGTTGCTACTATGCACACCAAAAAACCAAACTAGGCATATGTCACTAACCATGACTAGATAATCTCAATATGGGTGGTCAACGTTGACCAACCATAACACAAGTCACAAACGGTCAGGGGAGGAAACAATGCTACGGGAATATCAGTTCTCAACTAGCAAGTACAACGACCTTCAGTCAGTAGTAGCACGGTGTGGCTACCATGCACAATGACCGACCAAAGTAGGCATATGTACTGCCTTTCACTAAAGAAATCCGCTGTGTGTGGTCAATGTTGACAACTCATAATACGAGTCACAAATGGTCAGAGGGGAAAACAATGGTTTGGGAACACCAAGTATCAAATAGCAAGCACAAGGAGCTTCAATACGTTGTGGCACAGTGTGGAGACCATGCAGGATGACCATCCAAAGTAGGCATATGTCACTGACCATAACCAAATAATGGCACTAAGTGTGGTAAACCTTGACAACTCACAACAGAAGTCACAAATGGTCAGGGTGGAAGATAATGGTTTGTGAATACTAGTTATTGACTAGCAAGTACAAATACCTTCAATATGTAGTGGAACAGTGTGGCTACAATGCACTGTGACCAACCAAAGTATGCATATGTGACTCACCATGAACAAAGAATTTCACTTCATGTGGTCAACATTTACAACTCACAACACGGGTCACCGATAGTCAGAGGGGGCTAACAATGGTTTGGGAACACTGGCTGTCAACAAGAAAGCACAAAAACATTCGATACGTGATGACACAGCGTGGTAACCATGTACTGTAACAATCCAAAGTAGGTATGTGTCACAACCCATGACCAACGCATTTCACAGTGTGTGGTCAATGTTGAAAACTCATAACAGGAGTCACAACTGGTTAATGGGGGAAACCATGGGTTGGGAACACTAGTTATCAACTAGCAAGTAGAAATATTTTCAACAAGTAGTGGCACAAGGTGGCTAGCATGCACAGTGACCAACCAAACGATGCATGTGTCACTGACTATGACCGAAGAAGTCCATTATGTGTCGTCAACATTGACAACTCATAACACGAGTCACAAATGGTGAGAGGGAGATTCAATGGTTTGGGAACCCTATGTATCGACTAGAATGGACAAGGAACTTCAATACGTAGTGGCACAGCGTGGCTGATATGCACACCAAACAACCAAACTAGGCATATGTCACGGACAATGACGAGAGAATTTCAACATGGGTGGTCAATGATGACCAACCATAACACGAGTAAAAAACGGTCAGTGGAGGAAACAATGCTATGGGAATATCAGTTTGCAGCTAGCAAATACAATGACTTTCAGTCAGTAGTAGCACGGCGTGGCTACCATGCAGAATGACCAAACAAAGTAGGCATATGTACTGCCTTTGACCAAAGAAATCCGTTGTATGTGGTCAACGTTGACAACTCATAAAACGTGTCATTAATGGTCAGAGGGAGAAACAATGGTTTGGGAACACCGAGTGACATATAGCAAGCACAAGGAGCTTCAATACGTTGTGGCATAGTATGGATACCATGCACGATGACAAACTAAAGAGGGCATACGTCACTGACCATGACCAAATAATGGCACTAAGTGTGGTAAACCTTGACAACTCATAACACGAGTCACAAATGGTCAGGGTGGAATGTAATGGTTTGTGAGTACTAGTTTTTGCCTAGCAAGTACAAACACCTTCAATATGTAGTGGCATAGTGTAGCTACCATGCACAGTGACCAACGAAAGTATGCATATGTCACTGACCATGAACAAAGAATTTCACTTCATGTGGTCAACATTTATAACTCACAACACGGGTCACAGATAGTCAGAGGGGGCTAACAATGGTTTGGGAACACAAGCTGTCAACAAGAAAGCACAAAGACCTTTGAAACGTAATGACACGGCGTGGTAACCATGTACAGTAACAAACCAAAGTAGGCATGTGTCACAAACCATGACCAAACAGATTTCACAATGTGTGGTCAACTTTGAAAACTCATAACACGCGTCACAAATGGTCAGTGGGGGAAACCATGGGTTGGGAACACTAGTTATTTACTAACAAGTAGAAAGATTTTCAACAAGCAGTGGCACGGTGTGGCTAGCATGCACTGTGACAAACCAAAGGATGCACACGTCACTGACTATGATCGAAGAAGTCCATTATGTGTGGTCAACATTGACAACTCATAACACGAGTCACAAATGGTCAGAGGGAGAGACAATGATTTGGGAACCCTATGTATCGACTAGAAAGGACAAAGAATTTCAATACGTTGTTGTACCCTGTGGCTAATATGTACACCAAACAACCAAACTAGGCATATGTCATTGACCATGACAAGAGAATTTCAATATGGGTAGTCCACGTTGACCAACCATAACACGAGTCAAAAACGGTCAGGGGATGAAAAAATGCTATGGGAATATCAGTTCTCAACTAACAATTACAACGACCTTCAGTCAGTAGTAGCACTCTGTGGCTACCATGCACAATGAATGACCAAAGTAGGCATGTATACTGCCTTTGACCAAAGATATCTGCTGTATGTGGGCAACATTGACAGTTAATAATGTGAGTCACAAATGGTCGGAGGGGGAAACAATGGTTTGGGAACACCAAGTATGAAAGAGCAAGCACAAGGAGCTCCAATACGTTGTGGCACGGTGTGGATACCATGCATGATGACCAACCAAAGTAGGCCTATGTCACTGACCATGACCAAATAATGGCACTAAGTGTGGTAAACCTTGACAACTCATAACACGAGTAACAAATGGTCAAGGTGGAAGATAATTGTTTTTGAATACTAGTTATCAACTAGCAAGTACAAATACCTTCAATATGCAGTGGCACAGTGTGGCTACCATGCACAGTGACCAACCAAAGTATGCATATGTCACTGACCATGAACAAAGAATTTCACTTCATGTGGTCAGCGTTGAAAGCTCACAACACAAGTCACTGATAGTCAGAGGGGGTAACAATGGTTTGGGAACACTAGCTATCAACTAGAAAGCACAAAGACCTTTGATACGTAGTGACACGGCGAGGTAACCATGTACAGTGACAGATAAAAGTGGGCATGTGTCAAAAACCATGACCAAACTGATTTCACAGTGTGTGGTCAACGTTGAAAACTCATACCACGAGTCACAAATGGTCAGTGGGGAAGACCATGGGCTGGGAACACTAGTTATCAACTAGCAAGTAGAAAGATTTTCAACAAGAAATGGCATGGTGTGGCTAGAGTGCACATTGACCAACCAAAGAATGCATATGTCACTGACTATGACCGAAGGAGCTTTATGTGTGGTCAACATTGACAACTCATAACACGAGTTACAAATGGTCAGGGGGAGAAACAATGGTTTAAGAACCCTATGTATCAACTTGAAAAGACAAAGAGCTACAATACGTAGTGGCACGGTGTGGCTACTATGCACACCAAACAACCAAACTAGGCATATGTCACTAACCATGACCAGATGATTTCAATATGGGTGGTCAACATTGACCAACCATAACACGAGTCACAAACGGTTAAGGGAGGAAACAATTCTATGGGAATATCAGTTCTCAACTAGCAAGTACAACAACCTTCAGTCAGTAGTAGCACAGTGTGGCTACCATGCACAATGACCGACCCACGTAGGCATATGTACTGCCTTTCATAAAAAAAATCCGCTGTGTGGGTTCAATGTTGACAACTCAAAAAACGAGTCACAAAAGGTCAGAGGGGGAAACAATGGTTTGGGAACACTGAGCATCAAATAGCAAACACAAGGAGCTTCAATGCGTTGTGGCACAGTGTGGATGCCATGCACGATGACCAACCAAAGTAGGCATATGTCACTGACCATGACCAAATAATGGCACTAAGTGTGGTAAACCTTGATACTCATAACACGAGTCACAAATGGTCAGGATGGAAGATAATGATTTGTGAATACTAGTTATTGACTAGCAAGTACAAATACCTTCAATATGTGGTGGCACAATGTGGCTACAAATCACAGTGACCAACCAAAGGATGCATATGTCACTGGCCATGAACAAAGAATTTCACTTCATATGGTCAACATTTACAGCTCACAACACGAGTAACTGATAGTCAGAGAGGGTAACAATGGTTTGGGAACAGTAGCTGTCAACAAGAAAGCACAAAGACGTTTGATACGTAATGACACGGCGTGGTAACCATGTACAGTGACAAACCAAAGTAGGCATATGTCACAAACTATGTCCAAACGGATTTCACAGTGTGTGGTCAACGTTGAAAACTCATAACACGAGTGACAAATGGTCCATGGGGGAGACCTTGGGTCGGGAACACTAGTGACCAACTAGCAAGTCGAATTATTTTCAACAAGTAGTGGCATGGTGTAGCTAGCGTACACAGTGACCAACCAAAGGATGCATATGTCAATGACTGTGAACGAAGAAGTCCACTACGTGTGGTCAACATTGACAGCTCATAACACCAGTCACAAATGGTCAGAGGGAGAGACAATGGTTTGGGAACCCTATTGACTAGAAAGGGCAAAGAACTTCCATATGTAGTGGCACGGTGTGGCTAATATGCACACCAAACAACCAAACTAGGCATATGTCACTGACCATGACCAGGGAATTTCAATATAGGTGGTCAACATTAACTAACCATAACACGACACAAAAAAAGATAGGGGAGGCAACAACGATATGGGAATATCAGTTCTCAACGCAAAAGTATAAAGACCTGCAGTCAGTAGTAGCACGGCGTGTCAACCATGCACAATGACCAACAAAAGTAAGCATATGTACTGCCTTTGAGCAAAGAAACCTGCTGTGTGTGGTCAACATTGAGAACTCATAATACGAGTCACAAATGGTCAGGGGGAAAACAATGGTTTGGGAACACCAAGTATCAAATAGCAAGCACAAGGAGCTTCAATAGGTTGTGGCACAGTGTGGATACCATGCACGATGACCAACCAAAGTAGGCATATGTCACTGACCATGACCAAATAATGGCACTATGTGTGGTAATCCTTGACAACTCACAACACGAGTCACAAATAGTCAGGATGGAAGATAATGGATTGTGAATACTAGTTATTGACTAGCAAGTACAAATACCTTCAATGTGTAGTGGCACAATGTGGCAACAATGCACTGTGACCAATCAAAGTATGCATATGTGACTGACCATGAACAAAGAATTTCACTTCATGTGGTCAACATTTAAAACTCAAAACATGGGTCACAGATACTCAGATGGGGCCAACAATGGTTTGGGAACACTGGCTGTCATCAAGAAAGCACAGAGACCTTCAATACGTACTGACACGGCGTGGTGACCATGTAGAGTAACAAACCAAAGTAGGCATGTGTCACAAACCATGACCAAACAAATTTCACAGTGTGTGGTCAACGTTGAAAACTCATAACACAAGTCACAACTGGTCAGTGGGGGAAACCATAGGTTGGGAACACTAGCTATCAACTAGCATGTAGAAAGATTTTCAACAAGTAGTGGCACGGTGTGGATAGCGTGCACAATGACAAACCAAAGGATGTATATGTCACTGACTATGACAGAAGAAGTCCATTATGTGTGGTCAACATTGACAACTCATAACCCGAGTCACAAATGGTCAGAGGGAGATACAATGGGTTGGGAACCCCATGTATCGACTAGAACAGACAAGGAACTTCAATAGGTAGTGGCACGGTGTGACTAATATGCACACCAAACAACCAAACTAGGCATATGTCACTGACCATGACGAGAGAATTTCAATATGGATGGTCAATGTTGACCAACCATTACACGAGTATAACAACGGTCGGGGGAGGAAACAATGCTTTGGGAATATCACTTCTCAACGAGAAAGTACGACGACCTGCAGTCAGTAGTAGCACGTCCTGGCAACCATGCACAATGGTCGATAAACGTAGGCATATGTACTGCCTTTGAGCAAAGAAACGCGCTGTGTGTGGTCAACATTGACAACGCATAATACGTGTCACAAATGGTCAGAGGGGAAAACAATGGTTTGGGACGACCAAGTACCAAATAGCAAGCACAAGGATATTCAATACGATGTGGCACAGTGTGGATACCATGCACGATGACCAACCAAAGTAACCATATGTCACTGACCATGACCAAATAATGGCACTAAGTGTGGTAAACCTTGACGACTCATCACACGAGTCACAAATGGTCAGGGTGGAAGATAATGGTTTGTGAATACTAGTTATTGACTAGCAAGTACAAATACCTTTAATATGTAGTGGCACAGTGTGGCTACAATGCACCGTGACCAACCAGAGTATGCATATGTGACTGACCATGAGCAAAGAATTTCACTTCATGTGGTCAACATTTACAACTCACAACACGGGTCAGAGATAGTGAGAGGGGGCTAACAATAGTTTGGGAACACTGGCTGTCAACAAGAAAGCACAACGACCTTTGATGCGTAATGACACGGCGTGGTAACAATGTACAATACAACCCAAAGTAGGCATGTGTCACAAACCATGACTTAACGGATTTCACAGTGTGTGGTCAACGTTGAAAACTCATAACACGAGTCACAACTCGTCAGTGGAGGAAACCATGGGTTGACAAAACTAGATATCAACTAGCAAGTAGAAACATTTTCAACAACTAGTGGCACGGTGTGGCTAGCGTGCACAGTGACCACCCAAATGATGCATATGTTACTGACTATGACCGAAGAAGTCCACTATGCTTGGTCAACATTGACAACTCATAACATGAGTCACAAATGGTGAAAGGGAGATGCAATGGTTTGGGAACCCCATGTATCGACTAGAATGGACAAGGAGCTTCAATATGTAGTGGCACGGTGTGGCTAATATGCACACCAAACAACCAAACTAGGCATATGTCACTGACCATGACGAGAGAATTTAAATATGGTAGTATTGTACGGTGTGGCTACCATGCACAATGACTGGCCAAAGTAGGCATATGTACTGCCTTTGACCAAAGAAATCCAATGTGTGTGGTCAACGTTGACAACTCGTAATACGAGTCACAGATGGTCAGAGGGGGGGGGGGGAAGCAATGGTTTTGGAACACTAAGTATCAAAAAGGAAGCACAAGGAGCTTCAATACGTAGTGGCACGGTGTGGCTAATATGCACACCAAACAACCAAACTAGGCATATGTCACTGACCATGACGAGAGAATTTAAATATGGTAGTATTGTACGGAGTGGCTATCATGCACAATGACTGGCCAAAGTAGACATATGTACTGCCTTTGACCAAAGAAATCCAATGTGTGTGGTCAACGTTGACAACTCGTAATACGAGTCACAGATGGTCAGAGGGGGGGGGGGGAAGCAATGGTTTTGGAACACTAAGTATCAAAAAGGAAGCACAAGGAGCTTCAATACGTTGTGGCACGGTGTGGATTCCATGCACGATGACCAACCAAAGTATGCATATGTCACTGACCATAACCAAATAATGGCACTATGTGTGGTAAACCTTGACAACTCATATCACGAGTCACAAATGGTCGGGTGAAATATAATGGTTTGTGAGTACTAGTTATCGACTAGCAAATACAAATACCTTCAATATGTAGTGGCACAGTGTGGCTACAATGCACAGTGACCAACCAAAGTGTGCATATGTCACTGACCATGAACAAACAATCTCACTTCATGTGGTCAACATTTACAACTGACAACACGGGTCACAGATAGTTAGAGGGGGCTAACAATGGTTTGGGAACACTAGCTGTAAACAAGAAAGCACAAAGACCTTCAATACGTGATGACACAGCGTGGTAACCCCGTACAGTAACAAATGAAAGTAGGCATGTGTCACAAACCATGACCAAACGGAGTTCACAGTGTGTGGTCAACGTTGACAACTCATAAGACGAGTAACAACTGGTCAGTGGGGGAAACCATGGGTTGGAAACAGTATTTATCAACTACCAAGAAGAATGATGTTCAACAAGTAGTGGCACGGTGTGGCTAGCGTGCACAGTGACCAACCAAAATATGCATATGTCACTGACTGTGACGGACGAAGTCCACTATGTGTGGTCAACATTGACAACTCACAACAAGAGTCACAAATGGTCAGAGGGAGAGACAGTGGTTTGGGAACTATATGTATCCACTAGAGAGGACAAGGGACTTCAATACGTTGTGGCACGGTATGGCTAATATGCACACCAAACAACCAAACCAGGCATGTACCACTGACCATGACGAGAGAATTTCAATATGGGTGGTCAATTTTGACCAACCATAACACGAGTAAGAAACGGTCAGGGGACGGAACAATGCGATGGGAAAATCAGTTCTCAACTAGCAAGTACAACGACCATCAGTCAGTAGTAGCACGGTGTGGCTACCATGCACGATGACCGACCAAAGTAGGCATATGTACTGCCTTTGACCAAAGAAATCTGCTGTGTGTGGTCAACATTGACAACTCATAATAGGAGCCACAAATGGTCAGAGGGGGAAACAATTGTTTGGGAACACCAAGTATCAAAAAGCAATCACAAGGAGCCTCAATACGCTGTGGCATGGTGTGAATACCATGCACGATGACCAACCAAAGTAGGCATATGTCACTGACCATGACCAAATAATGGAACTAAGTTTGGTAAGCCTTGACAACTCATAACACGAGCCACAAATGGTCAGGGTGGAAGATAAAGGTTTGTGAATACTAGTTATTGACTAGCAAGTACATATACCTTCAATATGTAGTGGCACAATGTAGCTACAATGCACAGTGACCAACCAAAGTATGCATATGTCACTGACCATGAACAAAGAATTTACAACATTTACAACTCAGAACACGGGTCACAGATAGTCAGAGGGGGCTAAGAATGGTTTGGGAACACTAGCTGTCAACAAGAAAGCACAAAGACCTTCGATATGTAATGACACAGCGTGGTAACCATGTAGAGTGACAAACCACAGTAGGCATGTGTCACAAACCGTGACCAAACGGATTTCACAGTGTGTGGTCAACGTTGAAAACTCATAACACGAGTCACAAATGGTCAGTGGGGGAAACCATGGGTTGGGAACACTAATTATCAACTAGAAAGTCGAAATAGTTTCAACAAGTAGTGGAATGGTGTGGCTAGCGTGCACAGTGACCAAACAAAGGATGCATATGTCACTGACTAGGAACAAAGAAGTCCACTATGTGTCATCAACATTGACAACTCATAACACAAGTCACAAATGGTCAGAGGGAGAGACAACGGTTTGGGAACCCTATGTATCAACTAGAAAGGACAACAAACTTCAATACGTAGTGGCACGGTGTGGCTACTATGCACACCAAACAACCAAACTAGGCATATGTCACTGACCATGACTAGATAATTTCAATATGGGTGGTCAACGTTGACCAACCATAACACGAGTCAAAAACGGTCAGGGGAGGAAACAATGCTATGGGAATATCAGTTCTCAACTAGCAAGTACAATGACCTTCAGTCAGTAGTAGCATGGTGTGGCTACCATGCATAAGGAACGACCAAAGGAGGCATATGTACTGCATTTGAACAAAGAAATATGTTGTGTGTGGTCAACATTGACAACTCATTAAACGAGTCACAAATGTTCTGAGGGGGGAAACAATGGTTTGGGAACACCAAGTATCAAAGAGCAAGCACAAGGAGCTTCAATACGTTGTGGCACGGTGTGGATACCATGCACGATGAACAACCAAAGTAGGCATATTGCACTGACCATGACCAAATAATGGCACTAAGTGTGGTAAACCTTGACAACTCATAACACGAGTCACAAATGGTCAGGGTGGAAGATAATGGTTTGTGAATACCAGTTATCGACTAGCAAGTACAAACACCTTCAATATGCTGTGGCACAGTTTGGCTACAATGCACAATGACCAACCAAAGTATGCACATGTCAGTGACCATGAACAAAGCATTTTACATCATGTGGTGAACATTTACAACTCACAATACGGGTCACAGATAGTCAGAGGGGGCTCACAATGGTTTGGGAACACTAGCTGTCAACAAGAATGCACAAACACCTTCGATACCTAATGACACAGCGTGGCAACCATGTACAGTGACAAACCAAAGTAGGCATGTGTCACAAACGATGACTGAACGGATTTCACAGTGTCTGGTCAACTTTGAAAACTCATAACACGAGTCACAAATGGGCAGTGGGGGAAGCCATGGGTTGGGAACATTAGTTATCAACTAGCAAGTCGAAATGTTTTCAACAAGGAGTGGCATGGTGTGGCTAGCGTGCACTGTGACGAACCAAAGCATGCACATGTCACTGACTATGAACGAAGAAGTCCACTATGTGTGGTCAACATTGACAACTCATAACGTGAGTCACAAATGGTCAGAGGGAGAGACAATGGTTTGGGAACCCTATGTATCAACTAGAAAGGACAAAGAACTTCAATAGGTAGTGGCACGGTGTGGCTACTATGCACACCAATCAACCAAACTAGGCATGTGACACTGACCATGACGACATAGTTTTAATATGGGTGGTCAACGTTGACCAACCATAACACGAGTCACAAACGGTCAGGGAAGGAAACAATGCTATGGGAATATCAGTTCTTAACTAGCAAGTACAACGACCTTTAGTCAGTAGTAGCACGGTGTGGCTACCATGCACAATGACCAACCAAAGTAGGCATATGTACTGCCTTTGACCAAAGAAATCCAATGTGTGTGGTCAATGTTGACAACTCATAATACGAGTAACAAATGGTCAGAGGGGGAAACAATGGTTTGGGAACACCGAGTATCAAATAGCAAGCACAAGGAGCTTCAATACGCTGTGGCACAGTGTGGATACCATGCACGATGACCAACCAAAGTAGGCATATGTCAGTGACCATGACCACATAATGACACTAAGTGTGGTAAATCTGACAACTCATAACACGAGTCACAAATGGTCTGGGTGGAAGATAATGATTTGTGAATACTAGTTATTGACTAGCAAGTACAAATGCCTTCAATATGTAGTGACACAACGTGGCTACAATGCAGAGTGACCAACCAAAGTATGAATATGCCACTGACCGTGAACAAAGAATTTCACTTCATGTGGTGAACATTTACAACTCACAACACGAGTAACTGATAGTGAGAGGGGGAAACAAAGGTTTGGGAACACTAATTGTCAACAAGAAAGCACAAAGACCTTCAAAACGTAATGACACGGCGTGGTAACCATGTATAGTGACAAACCAAAGTATGCATGTGTGACAAACCATGACCAAACGGATTTCGCATTGTGTGGTCAATGTTGAAAACTCATAACACGAGTCACAAATGGTCAGTGGGGGAGACCATGGGTTGGGAACACTAGTTATCAACTAGCAAGTAGAAATATTTTCAACAAGTAGTGGCACGGCGTGGCTCGCGTGCACAGTGACCAACCAAAGGATGCATATGTCACTGACTATGACCGAAGAAGTCCACTATGTGTGGTCAACATTGACAACTCATAACACGAGTCACAAATGGTCAGAGGGAGAGACAACGGTTTGGGATCCCTTTGTATCAACTAGAAAGGACAGAGAACTTGAATACGTAGGGGCACGGTGTGGCTACTATGCACACCAAATGACCAAACTAGGCATATGTCACTGACCATGACCAGATAATTTCAATATGGGTGGTCAACATTGACCAACCATAACACAAATCAAAAACGGTCAGGGGATGCAACAATGCTATGGGAATATCAGTTCTCAACTAGCAAGTACAACCATCTTCAGTCAGTAGTAGCACGGTGTGGCTACTATGCACACCAAATGACCAAACTAGGCATATGTCACTGACCATGACCAGATAATTTCAATATGGGTGGTCAACATTGACCAACCATAACACAAATCAAAAACGGTCAGGGGATGCAACAATGCTATGGGAATATCAGTTCTCAACTAGCAAGTACAACCATCTTCAGTCAGTAGTAGCACGGTGTGGCTACCATGCTCAATAAACGACCAAAGTAGGCATATGTACTGCCTTTGATCAAAGAAATCTGTTGTGTGTGGTCAGTATTGACAACTCATGATACGAGTCACAAATGGTTAGAGGGGGAAATAATGGTTTGGGAACACCAAGTATCAAAAAGCAAGCGCAAGGAGCCTCAATACGTGGCATGGTGTGGATACCATGCACGATGACCAACCAAAGTAGGCATATCTCACTGACCATGATCAAATAATGGCACTAAGCGTGGTAAACCTTGACAACTCATAACACAAGTCACAAATGGTCAGGGTGGAAGACAATGGTTTGTGAATACTAGTTATTGAATAGCAAGTACAAAATACCTTCAATATGTAGTGGCACAGTGTGGCTACAATGCACAGTGACCAACCAAAGTATGCATATGTCACTGACCATGAACAAATAATTTCACTTCATGTGGTCAGCGTTGACAACTCACAACATGGGTTACTGATAGTCAGAGGGGGTGACAATGGTTTGGGAACACTAGCTATCAACTAGAAAGAACAACGACCTTCAATGCATAGTGACACGACATGGTAACCACGTACAATGACAAACCAAACTAGGCATATGTCACTAACCATGACCAAAGAATTTCTTTAAGGTTGGTCAACGTTCGCAACCCATAACATGAGTCACAAATGGTCGGATGGGGGAAAACATGGTTTCTAAATACTTTGTTTCTTCTAGCAAGTACAAATACGTTTTCGTATGTATTGGCAAGGTGTGGCTACCATGCACAACGACCCACCCAAGTACGCATACATCACTGCTCATGACCAAAGAGGTTTAGTGTATGTGGTCAACATTCACAACTCGTAAGACAAGTCAACAATGGGCAGAGGGAGAAACAATGGTTTGGGAATACTCGGTATCGAATAGCAAGTACAAATACCTTCGATAAGTGGTGGCACGGTGTGGCTACCATGCACAATGACCAACCAAAGTATGCTTGTGTCGCTGAATATCATAAAAAGAGTTTTACTGTGTGTAGTCAACTTTCCCTCTTACGGCTGGTTAATCAGAGCAATGGTTGAGAGGTTATTCAAGCTCAATGTTACAAAATTTGAAATTCAGTCTGCGTCAATCTTTTCATGATTAAACTAACTTTGTTATCATTCATACTTTTGAAAACTACCCTCTAATCTTTCACCCCCTTATTTCATGCCCTTTACCCATAGGAACCCTTGTAATGCCATTTGGACATCATAAGAACACCATGTGCACTGGCTTAGTGTTTATAGAGTTAGATTCTGGAGCGGTAGGTCCTAGGTTTGAACCCTTGTACGTGCAATATAGAATAGACTCGCGACCGGGGGGGGGGGGGGGGC
>SZWC01004026.1:117922-135748 GCA_023375785.1 Penium margaritaceum | reverse complement strand
CCCCCCCCCCCCCCCCCCCCCCCGCCCTCCCAGGTTGCGAGCCTATTCTGTATTGCGCGAACCCAGGACCTTCCGCTCCAGAATGTAACTATATAAACAACATGCCAGCGCACATGGTGTTCATATGATGTCCAAATGACATTATAAGGGTTCCTATGGGTAAAAGGCATAAAATAAGGGGGTGTAAAATAAGAGGGTAGTTTTCAAAAGTATGAATGATAACAAAGTTAGTTTAATCATACAAAGATTGACGCAGACGGAATTTCAAATGTTGCAGCTTTGAGCTTGAATAACCTCTCAACCATTGCTCCGATTGACCAGCCGTAAGAAGGAAAGTTGACTACACACAGTGAAACTCTTCTTATGATATTCAGTGACACAAGCATACTTTGGTTGGTTATTGTGCATGGAAGCCAGACCGTGCCACCACTTATCGAAGGTATTTGTATTTGCTAGTCAATACCGAGTATTCCAAAACCATTGTTTCTCCCTCTGCCAATTTTTGACTTGTATTATGAGTTGTGAACGTTGACCACACACACTAAACTTCTTTGGTCTTGAGTAGTGATGTATGCCTAATTGGTCACATCCTTGTACATGGTAGCCACACCGTGCCAATACATACGGAAAACATTTGTACTTTCTAGAAGGTACATAGTGTTTTGAAACCATGTTTTCCCCCTCTGACCATTTATGACTCATGTTATGGGTTGCGAACAATGACCCCCCTTATTGAAATTCGTTGGTCATGGTTAGTGACATATGCCTAGTTTGGTTTGTCACTGTACGTGGTTACCACACCATGTCACTACGTATTGAATGTCTTTGTGCTTTCTAGTTGATAGTTAGTGTTCCCAAACCATTGCTACCCCCTCTGACTATCAGTGACCCGTGTTGCAAGTTGTCAATGCTAACAACATGAAATTCTTTGTTCATGGTCAGTGACATATGCATACTTTGGTTGGTCACTGTGCATCGTAGCGACACTGTGCCACTACATATTGAAGGTATTTGTACTTTCTAGTCAAAAACTAGTATTCAGAAACCATTATCTTCCACCCTGACCATTTGTGACTCGTGTTATGAGTTGTCAAGGTTTTCCACACTTAGTGCCATTATTTGGTCATGGTCAGTGACATATGCCTACTTTGGTTGGTCATCGTGCATGGTATCCACACCGTGCTACGACGTGTTGAAGCTCCTTGTGCTTGCTTTTTGATACTTGGTGTTCCCAAACCATTGTTTCCCCCTTTGACCATTTGTGACTCCTATTATGAGTTGTCAATGTTGACAGCACACAGCAGATTTCTTTGGTCAAAGGCAGTACATATGCCTACTTTGGTCGGTCATTGTGCATGGTAGCCACACCGTGCTAGTTGAGAACTGATATTCCGATAGCATTGTTTCCTCCCATGACAAGTTTTTACTCCTGTTATGGTTGGTCGACGTTGACCACCCATATTGAAATTCTCTCATCATGGGCAGTGACAAATTCCTACTTTGGCTGTTTGGTGTGCATATTAGCCACACCGTGCCACTACATATTGAAGTTCCTTGTCCTTTCTAGTCAATACATAGGGTTCCCAAACCATTGTCTCTCCCTCTGAACATTTGTGACTCGTGCTATGAGTTGTCAATGTTGACCACACATAATGGACTTCTTCGGTCAAAGTCAGTGGCATATGCATCCTTTGGTTGGTCACTGTGCACGCTAGCCACACCGTGCCACTACTTGTTGGAAATCTTTCTACTTGCTAGTTGATAACTAGTGTTCCAAACCCATGGTTTCCCCCACTGACCAGTTGTGACTCGTGTTATGAGTTTTCAATGTTGACCACACACTGTGTAATCCGTTTGGTCATGGTTTTTGACACATGCCTACTTTCGTTTGTTACTGTACATCGTTGCCACGTTGTGTAATTACATATCGAAGGTCTTTCTGCTTTCTTGTTGACATCCTGTGTTCCCAAACCACTGTTAGCCCCCTCTGACTATCGAAGGTCTTTCTGCTTTCTTGTTGACATCCTGTGTTCCCAAACCACTGTTACCCATGGTCAGTCACATATGCATACTTTGGTTTGTCACAGTGCATTGTAGCCACACTGTGCCACTACATATTGAAGGTATTTGTACTTGCTAGTCAATAACTAGTATTCACAAACCATTTTCTTCCACCCCGACCATTTGTGACTCGTGTTATGAGTTGTCAAGGTTTACCACACTAAGTGCCATTATTTGGTCATGGTCAGTGACATATGCCTACTTTGGTTGGTCATCGTGCATGATATCTACACCGTGCCAGAACGTATTGAAGCTCCTTGTGCTTGCTTTTTGATATTTGGTGTTACCAAACCATTGTTTTTCCCTCTGACCATTTGTGACTCGTATTATGAGTTGTCAATGTTGACCACACACAGAATGTTTGCTTTCTCAAAGGCAATACATATGCCTACTTTGGTCGGTCATTTTGCATGGTACCCACGCCTTGCTACTACTGACTGCAGGTCGTTGTACTTTCTTGTTGAGAGCTGACATTCCCGTAGCATTGTTTCCTCCCCTGGCCATTTTTGTCTCGTGTTATGGTTGGTCAACGTTGACCACCCATATTGAAATTCCCTGGTCATGGTCAGTGACATATGCCTAGTTTGGTTGTTTGGTGTGCATGTTAGCCACACCGTGCCACTACGTATTGAAGTTCCTTGTCTTTTATAGTCAATAATAGGGTTCCCAAACCATTGTCTCTCCCTTTGACCATTTATGATTCGTGTTATGAGTTGTCAATGTTGACCACACATAGTGGACTTCTTCATTCATAGTCAGTGACATATGCATCCTTTCGTTGGTCACTGTGCACGCTAGCCACACCATGCCACTACTTGTTGAAGATGTTTCGACTTGCTAGTTGATAACTAGTGTTCCCAACCCATGGTTTCCCCCACTGACCATTTTTGACTCGTGTTATGAGTTTTCAACGTTGACTACACACTGTGAAATCCGTTTGGTCATGGTTTGTGACACATGCCTACTTTGGTTTGTCACTCTACATGGTTACCACGCTGTGTCATTATGTATCAAAGGTTTTTGTGCTTTCGTGTTGACAGCTAGTGTTGCCAAACCGTTGTTAGCCCTCCTCTGACTATCTGTGACCCGTGTTGTGAGTTGTAATTGTTGACCACATGAAGTGAAATTCTTTGGTCATGGTCAGTGACATATGCATACTTTTGCTGGTCACTGTGCATTGTAGCCACACTGTGCCACTACATATTGAAGGTATTTGTACATGCTAGTCGAGAACTGGTATTCACAAACAATTATCTTCCACCCTGACCATTTGCGACTCCTGTTATCAGTTGTAAAGGTTTACGACACATAGTGGACTTCTTCGCTCATAGTCAGTGACATATGCATCCTTTGGTTGGTCACTGTGCACGCTAGCCACACCGTGCGACTACTTGTTGAAAATCTTTCTACTTGCTAGTTGATAACTAGTGTTCCCAATCCATGGTTTCCCCCACTAACCAGTCGTGACTCGTGTTATGAGTGATCAACGTTGACCACACTCTGTGAGATCCGTTTGGTCATGGTTTGTGACACATGCCTACTTTGGTTGGTTACTGTTCATTGTTACCACGCCGTGTCATTACGTATCGAAGGTCTTTGTGTTTTCTTGTTGACAGCCAGTGTTCCCAAACCATTGTTAGCCCCCTCTGACTATCTTTGACCCGTGTTGTGAGTTGTAAATGTTGACCACATGAAGTGAAATTCTTTGTTCTTGGTCAGTCACATGTGCATACTTTGGTTGATTACAGTACATTGTAGTGAGACTATGCCACTACATATTGAAGGTATTTTTTCTTGCTAGTCGATAACTAGTATTCACAAACCATTACATTCCATCCTGACCATTTGTGACTCGTGTTATGAGTTGTCAAGGTTTACCACACTTAGTGCCATTATTTGGTCATGGAAAGTGACATATGCCTACTTTAGTTGGTCATCGTGCATGGTATCCACACCATGCTACAACGTACTGAAGCTCCTTGTGCTTGCTATTTGATACTTGGTGTTCCCAAACCATTGTTTTCCCCTCTGGCCATTTGTGACTCGTATTATGAGTTGCCAATTTTGACCACACATAGCGTGTTTGTTTGCTCAAGGGCAGTACATATGCCTACTTTGGTCGCTCGTTGTGCATGGTTGCCACGCCGTGCTACTACTGACTGAAGGTCGTTGTACTTTCTTGTTGAGAATGGATATTCCCATAGCATTGTTTCCCCCCCCTGACGGTTTTTTTCTCGTGATATTGTTGGTCAACATTGACCACCCATATTGGAATTCCCTGGTCATGGTCAGTGACATATGCCTAGTTTGGTTGTTTGGTGTGCATATAAGCAACAGCATACCACTACCTATTGAAGTTCTTTGTCCTTTCTAGTCAATACACAGGGTTCCCAAACCATTCTCCCTCCCTCTGATCATTTGTGACTCGTGTTATGAGTTGTCAATGTTGACCACACATAGTGGACTTCTTCCGTTATAGTCAGTGACATATGCATCATTTGGTTGGTCACTGTGCACGCTAGCCACACCATGCCATTACTTGTTCAAAATATTTTGACTTCCTAGTTGGTAACTAGTGTTCCCAACCCATGGTTTCCCCCACTGAACATTTGTGACACGTGTTATGAGTTTTTAACATTGACCATACACTGTGAAATCTGTTTGGTCATGGTTTGTGACACATGCCTACTTTGGTTTGTCACTGCACATGGTTTCCACGCTGTGTCATTACGTATCGAAGGACTTTGTGCTTTCTTGTTGACAGCTAGTGTTCCAAAACCATTGTTAGCCCCCTCTGACTATCCGTGACCCGTGTTGTGAGTTGTAAATGTTGACCACATGAAGTAAAACGTTTTGTTCATGGTCAGTGACATATGCATACTTTGGCGGGTCACTGTGCATTGTTGACACACTGTGCCACTACATTTTGAAGGTATTTGTACTTGTCAGTCGATAACTAGTATTCACAAACCATTATCTTCCATCCTGACAATTTGTGACTCATGTTATGAGTTGTCAAGGTTTACCACACTTAGAACCATTATTTGGTCATGGTCAGTGACATATGCCTACTTTGGTTGGTCATCGTGCATGGTATCCACACTGTGTTACAATGTATTGAAGCTCCTTGTGCTTGCTATTTGATACTCGGTGTTCCCAAACCATTGTTTCCCCCTCTAACCATTTGTGACTTGTATTATGAGTTGTCAACGTTGACCACACACAACAGATTTCTTTGGTCAAAGGCATTACATATGCCTACTCTGGTCGGTCATTGTGCATGATAGCCACACCGTGCTACTACTGACCGAAGGTCGTTGTACTTGCTAGTTGAGAACTGATATTCACATAACATTGTTTCCTCCCCTCACCGTTTGTGACTCGTGTTATGGTTGGTCAACGTTGACCACCCATATTGAGTTTATCTGGTCATGGTCAGTGACATATGCCTAGTTTGGTTGTTCAGCGTGCATAGTAGCCACACAGTGCCGCTACGTATTGA
Source organism: Penium margaritaceum (assembly GCA_023375785.1). Taxonomy (NCBI): domain Eukaryota; kingdom Viridiplantae; phylum Streptophyta; class Zygnematophyceae; order Desmidiales; family Peniaceae; genus Penium; species Penium margaritaceum. The sequence continues at coordinate 130,185 of SZWC01004026.1, read as the reverse complement.
AGTTCTTTGTCCTTTCTAGTTAATACATTGGGTTCTCAGCCCATTGTATCTACCTCTGACCATTTGTAACTCGTGTTATGAGTCGTCAATGTTGACCACACATAGTAGACATCTTCCGTCATAGTCGGTGACATATGCATCATTTGGTTGGTCACTGTGCACGCTAGCCACGCCGTGCCACTACATGTTAAAAATCTTTCTACTTGCTAGTTGATAACTAGTGTTCCCTACCCATGGTCTCCCCCACTGACCATCTGTGACTCGTCATATGAGTTTTCAACGCTGACCAAACACTGTGAAATCCGTTTGGTCATGATTTGTGACACATGCCTACTTCGGTTTGTTACTACACATGGTTACCACGCCGTGTCATTACGTATCGAAGGTCTTTGTGCTTTCTTGGTCACAGCCAGTGTTTCCAAACCATTTTTAGCCCCCTCTGACTATCTGTGACCCGTGTCGTGAGTTGTAAATGTTGACCACATTTGTTTATGGTCAGTCACATGTGCATACATTGGTTGGTCAAAGTCAATTGTAGCCACACTGTGCCACTACATATTGAAGGTATTTGTACTTGCTAGTCGATGACTAGGATTCACAAACCATTACATTCCACCCTGACCATTTGTGACTCGTGTTATGAGTTGCCAAGGTTTACCACACTTAGTGTCAGTATTTGGTCATGGTCAGTGACATATGTCTACTTTGGTTGGTCATCGTGCATGGTATCCACACTGTGCCATAACGTATTGAATCTCATTGTGCTTCCTATTTCATACTTGGTGTTCCCAAACCATTGTTTCCCCCTCTGACCCTTTGTGACTCGTATAACGAGTTGTCAACGTTGACCACACATAGCGGAGTTATTTGTTCAAAGGCTGTACATATGCCTACTTTCGTCGGTCATTGTGCATGGTAGCCACACCGTGCTACTACTGATTGAAGGGCGTTGTACTTGCTAGTTGAAAACTGATATTCCCAAACCATTGTTTCACCCTCTGGCCATTTGTGACTCGTGTTATTGTTGGTGAACGTTGACCATCCATATTGAAATATTTTGGTCATGGTCAGTGACATATGCCTAGTTTGGTTGTTTGGTGTGCATAGTAGCCACATCATGCCACTATGTAATGAAGTCATTTGTCCTTTCTAGTGCATGCATAGGGTTCCAAAATCATTGTCTCTCCCTCGGACCATTTGTGACTCGTGTTATGAGTTGTCAATGTTCACCACACATACTGGATTTCTTCGGTCATAGCCAGTGACCTATTTATCCTTTGGTTGGTCACTGTGCATACTAGCCAACCCGTGCCACTTCTTGTTGAAAGTCTTTGTACTTGCTGGTTGACAACTAGTGTTCCCAATCAATTGTTCCCCCCTCTCGCCATTTGTGACTCGTGTTATGAGTTGTCAATGTTGACCACACACAGCATATTTCTTTGGTCAAAGGCAGTAAATATGCCTACTTTGGTCGTTCATTGTGCATGGTAGCCACACCGTGCTACTCCTAACTGAAGGTCGTTGTACTTGCTAGTTGAGAACTGATATTCCCCTAGCATTGTTTCCTCCCCTGACCGTTTTTGACTTGTGTTATGGTTGGTCAACGTTGACCACCCATATTAGAGTTCTCTCGTCATGGTCAGTGACATATGCCTAGTTTGGTTGTTTGGTGTGCATATTAGCCACACCATGCCACTATGTTTTGAAGTTCCTTGTTATTTCTAGATGATACATAGGGTTCCAAAACCATTGTATCTCCCTCTGGCCATTTGTGACTCGTGTTATGGGTTGTCAATGTTGACCACACATAACGGACTTCTTCGGTCATAGTCAGTGACATATGCATCATTTGGTTGGTCACTGTGCATGCTATCCACACCATGGCACTACTTGTTGAAAATCTTTCTACTCGCTAGTTCATAACTAGTGTTCCCAACCAATGGTCTCCCCCACTGACCAGTTGTGACTTGTGTTATGAGTTTTCAACGATGACCACACACTATGAAATTCGTTTGGTCATGGGATGTGACACATGCCTACTTTGGTTTGTTTCTATACATGGTTACCACGCAGTGTCATTACGTATCAAATTTCTTTCTGCTTTCTTGTTCACAGCCAGTGTTCCCAACCAATTGTTAGCCCCCTTTGACTATCTGTGACCCGTGTTGTGAGTTGTAAATGTTGACCACATGAAGTGAAATTCTTTGTTCGTGGTCAGTCACATATGCATCCTTTGGTTGGTCACAGTGCATTGTAGCCACTCTGTGCCACTTCATATTGAAGGTATTTGAACTTGCCAGTTGAAAACTAGTATTCACAAACGATTACATTCCACCCTGACCATTTGTGACTCGTGTTATGTGTTGTCAAGGTTTACCACACTTAATGCCATTATTTGGTCATGGTCAATGACATATGCCTACGTTGGTTGGTCATCGTGCATGGTATGCACACTGTGCCACAACATGTTCAAGCTCCTTGTGCTTGCTATTTGATACTCGGTGTTCCCAAACCATTGTTTCCCCCTTTGACCATTTGTGACCCGGATTATGAGTTGTCAACATTGCCCACACACAGCGGATCTCTTTGGTCAAAGGCAGTACATATGCAGACTTTGGTCGCTCATTGTGCATGGTAGCCACATCATGCTACTACTGACTGAAGGTCGATGTACTTGCTAGTTGAGAACTGATATTCCCATAGCATTGTTTCCTCCCCTGGCGGTTTGTGACTCGTGTTATGGTTGGGCAACGTTGACCACCCATATTGAAACTATCTGGTCATGGTCAGTGACATCTGCCTAGTTTGGTTGTTTGGTGTGCATAGCAACCACACCGTGACACTAAGTATTGAAGTTCTTTGTCCTTTCTAATTGATGGATAGGGATCCCAAACCATTGTCTCTCCCTCTGACTATTTGTGACTCCTGTTATGAGTTGTGAATGTTGACCACACATGGTGGACTTCTTCGGTCATAGTCAGTGACATGTGCATCCTTTGGTTGGTCACTGTGTGCGCTAGCCACACCGTGCCACTATTTGTTGAAAATATTTCTACTTGCTAGCTGATAACTAGTGTTCCCAACCCATGGTTTCCCCCACTGACCATTTGTGACTCGTGGTATGAGTTTTCAATGATGACCACACACTGTGAAATCCGTTTGGGCATGGTTTGTGTCACATGCCTTCTTTGGTTTGTCAATGTACATTGTGAGCACACTGTGTTATCACGTATCGAAGGTCTTTGTGCTTTCTTGTTGACAGCAAGTGCTCCCAAACCATTGTTACCCCCTCTGACTATAAGTGACTCGTGTTGTGAGTTGTAAATGTTGACCACATGAAGTGAAATCCGTTGTTCATAGTGAGTGACATATGCATACTTTGGTTGGTCTTTGTGCATTGTAGCCACACTGTGCCACTTCATATTGAAGGTATTTGTACTTGCTAGCAAATAACTAGTATTCACAAATCATTATCTTCCACCCTGACCACTTGTGACTTGTGTTATGAGTTGCCAAGGTTTACCACACTTAGTGCCATTATTTGGTCATGGTCTGTGACATATGCCTACTTTGGTTGGTTATCGTGCATGGTATCCACACTGCGCCACAACATATTGAAGCTCCTTGTGCTTGCCTTTTGATACTTGGTGTTCCCAAACCATTGTTTCCCCCTCTTACCATTTGTGACTCATGTTATGTGTTGTCAATGTTGACCACACACAGCAGGTTTCATTGATAAAAGGCAGTACATATGCCTTCTTTGGTCGTTCATTGTGCATGGTAGCCAGACCGCGCTACTACTGACTGAAGGTCGTTGTACTTGCTGGTTGAGAACTGATGTTTCCATAGCATTGTTTCCTCCACTGACTGTTTTTGACTCATGTTATGGTTGGTCAATGTTGACCACCCATATTGAAATTTCTTGTCATGGTGAGAGACATATGCCTACTTTGGTTGTTTGGTGTGCATATTAGCCACACCATGCCACTGCATATTGAAGTTCCCTTTCCTCTCTAGTTGATACATAGGGTTCCCAAACCATTGTATCTGCCTCTGACCATTATTGACTCGTGTTTTGAGTTGTCAATGTTGACCACGCATAGTGGACTTCTTCGGTCATAGTCAGTGACAGATACATCCTTTTGTTGGTCACGCTAGCCACACCGTGGCACTACTTATTGAAAATCTGTCTACTTGCTAGTTGATAACTAGTGTTCCCAGCCCATGGTCTCCCCCACTAACCATTTGTGACTCGTGGTTTGAGTTTTCACCGTTGACCACACATTGTGAAATCCGTTTGGTCATGGTTTGTGAAACATGCCTACTTTGGTTTGTCACTGTACATGGTTACCACGCCGTGTCATTACGTATCGAAGGTCTTTGTGCCTTCTTATTGACAGCATGTGTTCCCAAACCATTGTTAGCCCCCTATGCCTATCTGTGACCCGTGTTGTGAGTTTTAAATGTTGACCACATGACGTGAAATGATTTGTTCATGGTTAGTCACATATGCATACTTTGGTTGGTCACAGTGCATTGTAACCACACTGTGCCACTACATATTGAAGGTATTTGTACTTGCTAGTCAACAACTAGTATTGACAGACCATCACATTCCACCCTGACCATTTGTGACTCGTGTTATGAGTTGTCAAGGTTTACCACACTTAGTGCCATTGTTTGGTCATGGTCAGTGACATATGCCTACTTTGCTTGGTCATCGTGCATGGTATCCACACCGTGCCACAACGTACTGAAGCTCCTTGTGCTTTCTATTGGATACTTGGTGTTCCCAAACCATTGTTTTCACCTCTGACCATTTATGACTCGTATATGAGTTGTCAATGTTGACCACACATAGCGGGTTTCTTTGCTCAAAGGCAGTACATACGCCTACTTTGGTCGGTCATTGTGCATGGTTGCCACGCCGTGCTACTACTGACTGAAGTTTGTTGTACTTTCTCGTTGAGAACTGATATTCCCATAGCATTGTCCCCCCCCCCTCCCCCCTGACCGTTTTTTTCTCGTATGGTTGGTCAACGTTGACCACCCATATTGAAATTCCCTGGTCATGGTCAGTGACATATGCCTAGTTTGGTTCTTTGGTGTGCATAGTAGCCACACCGTGCCACTGCGTATTGAAGTTCTTTGTCCTTTCTAGTCAATAAATAGAGTTTCCAAACCATTGTCCCTCCCTCTGACCATTTGTGACTCGTGTTATGAGTTGTCAATGTTGACCACACATAGTGGACTTCTTTGTTCATAGTGAGTGACATATGCATCCTTTGGTTGGTCACTGTGCACGCTAGCCACGCCATGCCACTACTTGTTGGAAATATTTCTACTTGCTAGTTGACAAATAGTGTTTCCAACCCATGGTCTCCCCCACTGACCATTTGTGGCTCGTGGTATGAGTTTTCAACGTTGACCACGCACTGTGAAATCCGCTTCGGCATGGTTTATGACACATGCCTACTTTGGTTTGTCACTGTAAATTGTTACCAGTCCGTGTCATTACGTATTGAAGGTCTTTGTGCTTTCTTGTTGATAGCTAGTGTTTCCAAACCATTGTTACCCCCTCTGACTATCAGTGACTCGTGTTGTGAGTTGTAACTGGTTACCACATAAAGTGAAGTTCTTTGTTGATGGTGAGTGACATATGCATACTTTGGTTGGTCACTGTGCATTGTAGCTTCACTGTGCCACTACATATTGAAGGTATTTCTACTTGCTAGTCAATAACTAGTATTCACAAATCATTATCTTCCAATCTGACCATTTGTCACTCCTGTTACGAGTTGTCAAGGTTTACCACACTTAGTGCCATTATTTGGTCATGGTCAGTGACATATGCTTACTTTGGTTGGACATCATGCATGGTATCCACACCGTGCCTCAACGTATTAAAACTCCTTGTGCTTGCTTTTTGATATTTGGTGTTCCCAAACCATCGTTTCCCCCTCTGAAAATTTGTGACTCGTATTACAAGTTGTCAATGTTGACCACACAGAGCAGACTTCTTTGGTCAAAGGCAGTACATATGCCTACTTTGGTCGTTCATTCTGCATAGCAGCCACACCCTGCTACTACTGACCGAAGGTTGGTGTACTTGCTAGTTGAGAACGGATATTCCCATAGCATTTTTTCCTCCCCTGACCGTTTTTGGCTCGTGTTATGGTTGGTCAACGTTGACCACCCATATTGAAATTCTCTCGTCATGGTCAGTGACCTATGCCTAGTTTGGTTTTTTGGTGTGCATATTAGCCACACTATGCCACTGCGTATTGAAGTTCCTTGTCCTTTCTAGCCAATACATAGTGTTCCCAAACCATTGCATTGCATCTCCCTCTGACCATTTGTGACTTGAGATATGAGCTGTCAATGTTGACCACACAAAGTGGACTTCTACAGTCATAGTCAGTGACATATGCATCCTTTGGTTGGTCACCGTGCACGCTAGCCACACCGTGCCACTACTTGTTGAAAATCTTTCTACTTCCTAGTTGATAACTAGTGTTCCCAACCCATAGTTGTGACTCGTGTTATGAGTTTTCAACGTTGACCACACACTGTGAAATCCGTTTGGTCATGGTTTGTGACACATGCCTAGTTTGGTTTGTTACTGTACATGGTTCCCGCACTGTGTCATTACGTATCAAAGGTCTTTGTGCTTTCTTGTTGACTGCCAGTGACCACATGCAGTGAAATTCTTTATTCATGGTCAGTCACATATGCATACTTTGGTTGGTCACAGTGCATTGTAGCCACACACTACCACTACATATTGAGGGTATTTGTACTTGCTATTTGATAACTAGTATTCACAAACCATTACATTCCAGCCTGACCATTTGTGACTCGTGTTATGAGTTGTCAAGATTTACCACACTTAGTGCCAGTATTTGGTCATGGTCAGTGACATATGCCTTCTTTGGTTGGTCATTGTGCATGGTATCCACACTGTACCACAACGTATTGAAGGTCCCTGTGCTTGCTATTTGATACTTGGTGTTCCCAAACCATTGTTATCCCCTCTGACCATTTGTGACTCGTGTTATGAGTTGTCAATGTTGACCACACATAGCGGGTTTCTTCGCTCAAAGGCACTACATATGCCTACTTTGGTCGGTCATTGTGCATGGTTGCCAGGCCGTGCTACTACTGACTGAAGGTTGTTGTACTTTCTCTTTGAGAACTGATATTCCCATAGCATTGTTTCCTCCCCTGACCGTTTGTGACTCGTGTTATGGTTGGTCAACGTTGACCACCCATATTGAAACTCCCTGGTCATGGTCAGTGACATATGCCTAGTGTGGTTGTTTCGTGTGCATATTAGCCACACTATGCCACTATGTATTGACGTTATCTGTCCTTTCTAGTCGATACATAGGGTTCCCAAACCATTGTCCCTCCCTGTGACCATTTGTGGCTCGTGTTATGAGTTGTCAATGTTGACCACACATAGTCGACTTCTTCGTTCATAGTCAGTGACATATGCATCCTTTGGTTGGTCACTGTGCACGCTAGCCACACCATGCCACTACTCGTTGAAAATATTTCGACTTGCAAGTTGATAACTAGTGCTCCCAACCCATGGTTTCCCCCACTGACCATTTGTGACTCGTGTCATGTGTTTTCAACGTTGACCACACACTGTGAAATCTGTTTGGTCATGGGCTGTGACACATGCCCACTTTGGTTAGTCACTGCACATGGTTACCACGCTTTGTCATTACGTATCGAAGGTCTTTCTGCTTACTTGTTGACAGCTATTGTTCCCAAACCATTGTTAGCCCCCTCTGACTATAAGTGACCCATGTTGTGAGTTGTAAGTATTGACCACATGAAGTGAAACTCTTTGTTCATGGTCAGTGACATGTGCATACTTTGGTTGGTCACTGTGCATTGTCGCCACACTGTGTCACTTTATATTGAAGGTATTTGTACTTGCTAGTCGATAACTAGTATTCACAAACCATTCTCTTCCACCCTGACCATTTCTATCTTGTGCTATGAGTTGTCAAGGTTTACCACACTTAGTGCCATTTTTTGGTCATGGTCAGTGACATATGCCTACTTTGGTTGGTCATCGTGCATGGTGTCCACACAGTGCCACAACTTATTGAAGCTCCTTGTGCTTGCTATCTCATACTCGGTGTTCCCAAACCATTGTTTCCCCCTTTGACCATTTTTGACTCGTATTATGAGTTGTCACCGTTGACCACACACAGTGGATTTCTTTGGTCAAAGGCAGTACATATGCCTACTTTGGTTGGTCATTGTGCATGGTAAACACACCGTGCTACTATTGACTAAAGGTCGTTGTACTTGCTAGTTGAGAACTGATATTCCCATAGCATCGTTTCCTCCCCTGGCCGTTTGTGACTCGTCTTATGTTTGGTCAACGTTGACAGCCCATATTGAAATTATCTGGTCATGGTCGGTAACACATGCCTAGTTTGGTTGTTCGGTGTGCATAGTAGCCACACTGTGCCACTACGTATTGAAGTTCTTTGTCCCCTCTAGTTGATACATAGGGTTCCCAGCCCATTGTCTCTCCCTCTGACCATGTGTGACTCCTGTTATGAGTTGTCAATGTTGACCACACATAGAAGACTTCTTTGATCATAATCAGTGACATCCGCATCCTTTGGTTGGTCACTGTGCACGCTAGCGACACCATGCCACTACTTGTTGAAAATCTTTCTACTTGCTAGTTGATAACTAGTGTTCCCAACCCATGGCCTCTTCCACTGACTATTTGTGACTCGTAATATGAGTTTTCAACGTTGACCACACACAGCCGATTTCCTTGCTCAAAGGCAGTATATATGCCTACTTTGGTCGGTCGTTGTGCATGGTAGCCACACCGTGCTACTACTGACTGGAGGTCGTTGTACTTGCTAGTCGATAACTGATATTCCCATAGCATTGTTCCCTCCCCTGACTTTGTGACTCCTGTTATGGTTGGTCAACGTTGACCACCCATATTGATATTATCTGGTCATGGTCAGTGACATATGTCTAGTATGGTTGTTCGGTGTGCATAGCAGCCACACCGTGCCACTACCTATTGAAGTTCTTTGTCCTTTCTAGTTGATACATAGGGTTCCCAAACAATTGTCGCTCCCTTTGATTGTTTGTGACTCGCGTTATGAGTTGTCAATGCTGAAAACACATAGTGGACTTCTACAATCATAGTCAGTGACATATGCATCCTTTGGTTGGTCACAGTGCACGCTAGCCACACCGTGCCAGTGCTTGTTGGAAATCTTTCTACTTGCTAGTTGATAACTAGTGTTCCCAACCTATGGTCTCCCCCATTGACCATTTGTGACTTGTGTTATGAGTTTCAACGTTGACCACACACTGTGAAATCCGTTTGGTCATGGTTTGTAACACATGCCTACTTTGGTTTGTCACTGTACATGGTTACCACACTCTGTCATTGCGTATCGAAGGTAATGTTGACTACATGAAGTGAAATTCTTTGTTCATAGTTAGTGACATATGCATACTTTTGCTGGTCACTGTGCATTGTAGCCACACTCTGCCTCTACATATTGAAGGTATTTGTACTTGCTAGTCGATAACTAGTATTCACAAACCATAATCTTCCACCCTGACCATTTGTGACTCATGTTATGAGTTGTCAAGGTTTACCACACTTAGTGCCATTATTTGGTAATGGTCAGTGACATATGCCTACTTTGGTTGGTCATCGTGCATGGTATCCACACTCTGCCACAACGTATTGAAGCTCCTTGTGCTTCCTATTTGATACTTGGTGTTCCTAAACCATTGTTTCCCCCTCTGACCATGTGTGACTCGTATTACGAGTTGTCAACGTTGACCACATACAGCGGATTTCTTTGGTTGAAGGCTGTACATATGCCTACTTTTGTTGGTCATTGTGCATGGTAGCCACACCGTGCTACTACGGATTCAAGGGCGTTGTACTTGCTAGTTGAGAACTGATATTCCCAAACCATTGTTCCCCCGTCTAACCATTTGTGACTCGTGTTATGGCTGGTGAACGTTGACCATCCATATTGAAATTCTTTGGTCATGGTCAATGACATATGCCTAGTTTGGTTTTTTGGTGTGCATAGTAGCCACGTCGTGCCACTACGTATTGAAGTTGTTTGTCCTTTCTAGTCCATGCATAGGGTTCCCAAACCATTGTCTCTCCCTCTGACCATTTGTGACTCGTGTTATGGGTTGTCAATGTTGACCACATATAGTGGATTTCTTCGGTCATAGTCAGTGACGTATTCATCCTTTGGTTCGTCACTGTGCACGCTAGCCAAACCGTGCCACTTCTTGTGGATATTCTTTGTACTTGCTGGTTGACAACTAGTGTTGCCAATCCATTGTTCCCCCCTCTCACCATTTGTGACTCGTGTTATGAGTTTTCAACATTGACCACACACTGTGAAATTCGTTTGGTCATGGTTAGTGACATATGCCTACTTTGGTTTGTCACTGTAAATGGTTACCATGCAATATGAAAGGTATTTGTGCTTTCTGGTTAATAGCTATTGTTCCCAAACCATTGTTATCCCCTTTTGACTATATGTGACTCGTGTTGTGAGTTGTCAATGCTGACCACATGAAGTGAAATTCGTTGGTCATGGTCAGTGACATATGCATACTTTGGTTCGTTACTGTGCCTGGTAGCCAAGCTGTGCCACTACATATTGAAGGTATTTGTACTTGCTTCTCAAAAACTAGTTTTCACAAACAATTATCTTCCACTCTGACCATTTGTGACTCGTGTGATGAGCTGTCAAAGTTTACCACACTTATTGACATTTTTTGGTCATTGTCAGTAACATATGCCTACTTTGGTTGGTCATCGAGCACGGTATCCACACTGTGCCACAATTTTTTGAAGGTCCTTGTGCTTGCTAGCTGATACCTGATGTTCCCAGGCCATTGGTTCCTCCTCTGACCATTTGTGACTCGTGTTATGAGTTGTCAATGTTGACCACACATAGTGGACTTCCTCGGTCATAGTCAGTGACATATGCATCCTTTGGTTGGTCTATGTGCACGCTAGCCACACCGTGCCACTACTTGTTGAAAATCTTTCTACTTGCTAGTTGATAACTAGTGTTCGCAACCCATTATTTCCCCCCTGACCATTTATGACTCCTGTTTTGCGTTTTCAATGTTGACCACACACTCTGAAATCCGTTTGGTCATGGTTAGTGACATATGCATACTTTGGTTTGTCATTGTACATGGTTACCACGTCGTGTCACTACGTATTGAAGGTCTTTGTGCTTTCTTGTTGATAGATAGTGTTCCCAAAGCATTGTTACCCCCTCTGAATATCTATGCCTCGTGTTGTGAGTTGTCAAGATTGACCACATGAAGTGAACTTCTTTGTTCATGGTCAGTGACATATGCATACTTTGGTTGGTCACTTTGCATTGTAGACACACTGTGCCACTATATGTTCAAGGTATTTGTACTTTCTAGTTGATAACTAGTATTGAGAAACCATTATCTTCCACTCTGACCATTTGTGACTCATGTTATGAGTTGTCAAAGTGTACCTCACATGGTGACATTATTTGGCCATGGTCAGTGACATATGCCCACTTTGGTGGGTCATCGTGCATGGTATCCACACCGTGCCAAAACGTATTGCAGCTCCTTGTGCTTGCTAGTTCATACTTGGTGTTTCCAACCCATTGTTTCCCCCTCTGACCATTTGTTACTTGTTTTATGAGTTCTCAACGTTGACCACTCACAGAGGATTTCTTCGGTCAAAGGCAGTACACATGCCTGCTTTGGTCGGTCATTGTGCATGGTAGCAACGCCGTACTACTACTGACTGAAGGTCATTGTGCTAGTTGGTATCTAGTATTCACAAACCATTTATTTCCCCCTCAGACAATTCGTGACCCATATTATGGGTTGTGAATGTTGACCACACATAGTAAAATCATTTTGTCATGGTAAGTGGCACATGCCTAATCTGGTTAGTCATTGTGAATGGTAGCCACACCGTTCCACTACTTGTTTAAATTCTTTGTACTTGCTAGTCAATAAATAGCAAAAGGTTTCTCCCTTTGACACCATGTCGGTTTTTGTTGATTTTTGTTTCACGTAGGTGTCGTCACTGGAACACTCTCTCCCACCCCCTAGGGATTATCCGTGGAGGACCTGGAGGACAACTTTGCGACCGCAGTATGACACCCCCCCTACCCCCCACGGCTTAGGCTCGAAGGTAGAGTTGAGGTATCACAACA
>SZWC01004026.1:102329-115284 GCA_023375785.1 Penium margaritaceum | reverse complement strand
CTGACCATTTGTGACTCGTATTATGAGTTGTCAACGTTGACCACACACAGCGGATTTCTTTGGTCAAAGGCAGTACATATGCCTACTTTGGTCGGTCATTGTGCATGGTAGCCACACCGTGCTACTAATGACTGAAGGTCGTTGTACTTGCTAGTTGAGAACTGATATTCCCATAGCATGGTTTCCTCCCCTGACCGTTTGTGCCTTGGGTTATGGTTGGTCAACGTTGACAGCCCATATTGAAATTATCTGGTCAGGGTCAGTAACATATGCCTAGTTTGGTTGTTTGGTGTGCATAGTAGCCACACCCTGCCACTATGTATTGAAGTTCTTTGTCCTTTCTAGTTGATACATAGGGTTCCCAAACCATTGTCTCTCCCTCTGACCATGTGTGACTCATGTTATGAGTTGTTAATGTTGAGCACACATAGTAGACTTCTTCGGTCATAGTCAGTGACATATGCATCCTTTGGTTGGTCACTGTGCACGCTAGCGACACCGTGCCACTACTTGTTGAAAATCTTTCTACTTGCTAGTTCATAACTAGTGTTCCAACCCCATGGTCTCCCCCACTGACCATTTGTGACTCGTAATGTGAGTTTTCAATGTTGACCACACAGAGTGAAATCCGTTTGGTCATGGTGGACGACACATGCCTACTTTGGTTTGTCACTGTACATGGTTACCACGCCGTGTCATTACGTATCAAAGATCTTTGTGCTTTCTTGTTGACAGCTAGTGTTCTGAAACCATTGGTATCCCGTCTGAATTTTAGTGACCCGTGTTGTGAGTTGTAAATGTTGACCACGTGAAGTGAAATTACTTGTTCATGGTCAGTGACACATGCATACTTTGGTTGGTCATTGTGCATTGTAGCCACACTGTGCCACTACATATTGAAGGTATTTGTACTTGCTAGTGAATAACTAGTATTCAAAAATCATTTTCTTCCACCCTGACCATTTTTTACTCGCGTTAGGAGCTGTCAAGGTTCACCACACTGAGTGCCATTGTTTGGTCATGGTCAGTGACATATGCATACTTTGGTTTCTCATCGTGCATGGTATCCACACTGTGCCACATCATATTGAAGCTCCTTGTGCTTGCTATTTCATACCTGGTGTTCCCAAACCCTTGTTTCCCCCTCTGACCATTTGTGACTCGTATTATGAGTTGTCAATGTTGACCACACACAACGGATTTCTTTGGTCAAAGGCAGTACATATGCCTACTTTGGTCGGTCATTGTGCATGGTTGCCGCGCCGTGCTACTACTGACTGAAGGTTGTTGTACTTTCTCATCGAGAACTGATATTCCCATAGCATTGTTTCCTCCCATGACCGTTTGTGACTCGTGTTATGGTTGGTCAACGTTGACCACCCATATTGACATTCCCTGGTCATGGTCAGTGACATATTCCTAGTTTGGTTGTTTGGTGTATATATTAGCCACACTGTGCCACTACGTATTGAAGTTATTAGTCGTTTCTAGTCAAAACATAGGGTTCCCAAACCATTGTCCCTCCCTCTGACCATTTGTGACTCGTGTTATGAGTTGGCAATGTTGACCACACATAGTGGACTTCTTCCTTCATAGTCTGTGACATATGCATCCTTTGGTTGGTCACTGTGCACCCTAGCCACACCATGCCACTACTTGTTGAAAATATTTCGACTTGCTAGTTGATAACTAGTGTTCCCAACCCATGGTTTCCCCCACTGACCATTTTTGACTCGTGTCATGTGTTTTGAACGGTGACCACACACTGTGAAATCTGTTTGGTCATGGTTTGTGACACATGCCTACTTTGGTTTGTCACTTTGGTTGGTCATTGTGCATTGTAGCGACATTGTGCCACTACATATTGATGGTATTTGTACTGGCTAGTCGATAAGTAGTATTCAAAAACCATTATCTTCCACCCTGACTATTTGTGACTCGTGCTATGAGTTGTCAAGGTTTACCACACCTAGTGCCATTATTTGGTCATGGTCAGTGACATATGCCTACTTTGGTTGGTCATCGTGCATGGTATCCACACTGTGCCACAGTGTATTGAAGCTCCTTGTGCTTGCTATTTCATACTCGGTGTTCCCAAACCATTGTTTCCCCCTCTGACCATTTGTGACTCGAATTATGAGTTGTCAACGTCGACCACACACAGCGGATTTCTTTTGTCAAAGGCAGTACATATGCCTACTTTGGTTGGTCATTGTGCATGGTAGCCACACCGTGCTACTTCTGACTGAAGGTCGTTGTACTTGCTAGTTGAGAACTGATATTCCCATAGCATCGTTTCCTCCTCTGACTGTTTGTGACTCGTGTTAAGGTTTGTCAACATTGACAACCCAAATTGAAGTTATCTGGTCATGGTCAATAACATATGCCTAGTTTGGGTGTTTGGTGTGCATAGTAGCTACACCGTGCCACTAGGTATCAAAGTTCTTTGTCCTTTCTAGTTGATACATAGGATTCCCAAACCATTGTCTCTCCCTCTGACCATGTGTGACTCGTGTTATGAGTTGTCTATGTTGAGCACACATAGTATACTTCTTCGGTCATAGTCAGTGACATATGCATCCTTTGGTTGGTCACTGTGCACGCTAGCGACACCGTGCAACTACTTGTTGAAAATCTTTCTCCTTTGTAGTTGCTGACTAGTGTTCCCAACCCATGGTCTCCCCCACTGACCATTTGTGACTCGTAATATGAGTTTTCAATGTTGACCACACACAGTGAAATCCGTTTGGTCACGGTGGATGACACATGCCTACTTTGGTTTGTCACTATACATGGTTACCATGCCGTGTCATTACGCATCGAAGGTCTTTGTGCTTTCTTGTTGACAGCTAGTGTTCTGAAACCATTGTTACCTCGTCTGAATTTCAGTTACTCGTGTTGTGAGTTGTAAATGTGGACCACATGAAGTGAAGTTCTTTGTTCATGGTCAGAGACATATGCATACTTTGGTTGGTCATTGTGCATTGTAGCCACATTGTGCGACTACATATTGAAGGTAT
The DNA here is from genome assembly GCA_023375785.1 of Penium margaritaceum. NCBI lineage: Eukaryota > Viridiplantae > Streptophyta > Zygnematophyceae > Desmidiales > Peniaceae > Penium > Penium margaritaceum. The sequence continues at coordinate 112,264 of SZWC01004026.1, read as the reverse complement.
TTGTACTGGCTAGTCGATGACTGGTATTCACAAACCATTTTCTTCCACCCCGACCATTTCTGAGTCGTGCTATGAGTTGTCAAGGTTCACCACACTTAATGCAATTATTTGGTCATGGTCAGTGACATATGCCTACTTTGGTTGGTCATCGTGCATGGTATCCACACTGTGCCACAACATATTGAAGCTCCTTGTGCTTGCGATTTAACACTCGGTGTTCCCAAACCATTGTTTCCCCCTCGGACCATTTGTGACTCGTATTATGAGTTATCAATGTTGACCACACACAACGGATTTCTTTGGTGAAAGGCAGTACATATGCGTACTTTTGTCAGTCATTGTGCATGGTAGCCACACCGTGCTACTACTGACTGAAGGACGTTTCACTTGCAAGTTGGGAACTGATATTCCCATAGCATTGTTTCATCCCCTATCCGTTTGTGACTCGTGTTATGGCTGGTCAACGTTGACCACCCATATTGAAATTATCTGGTCATGGCCAGTGAAACATGCCTAGCTTGGTTGTTCGGTGTGCATAGTAGCCACACCGTGCCACTACGTATTGGAGTTCTTTGTCCTTTATAGTTGATACATAGGGTTCTCAAACCATGGTTTCTCCCTCTGACCATTTGTGACTCGTGTTATGAGTTGTCAATGTTGACCACACATAGTGGACTACTTTGGTCATAGTCAGTGACATATGCATCCTTTTGTTGGTCACAGTGCACGCTAGCCACACCGTGCCACTACTTGCTGAATATCTTTCTACTTGCCAGCTGATAACTAGTGTCCCAACCCATGGTGTCCCCCACTTACCATTTGTGACTCGTGTTATGGTTTTTCAAAGTTGACCATACACTGTAAAATCCGTTTGGTCATGGTTTGGGCCACATGCCTACTTTGGTTTGTCACTGTACATGGTTACCACGCTGTGTCATTACGTATCAACGGTCTTTGTGCTTTCTTGTTGACAGCTAGTGTTCCTAAACCATTGTTAGCCCCCTCTGACTATCTGTGACCCGTGTTGTGAGTTGTAAATGATGACCACATGAAGTGAAACTCTTTGTTCACGGTCAGTGACATATGCATACTTTGGTTGCTCACTGTGCATTGTAGCCACACTGTGCCACTACATATTGAAGGCATTTGTACTTGCTAGTCGATAACTAGTATTCACAAACCATTATCTTCCACCCTGACCATTTGTGACTCGTGCCATGAGTTGTCAAGGTTTACCACACTTAGTGCCATTATTTAGTCATGGTCAGCGACATATGCCTACTTTGGTTGGTCATCGTGCACGGTATTCACACTATGCCACAACGTATTGAAGCTCCTTGTGCATGCTTTGTCATACTCGGTGTTCCCAAACCATTGTTTCCCCCTCTGACCATTTGTGACTCGTATTATGAGTTTTCAACGTTGACCACACACAGCGGATTTCTCTGGTCAAAGGCAGTACATATGCCTACTTTGGTCGGTCATTGTGCATGGTAGCCACACCGCGCTACAACTGACTGAAGGTCGTTGTACTTGCTAGTTGAGATCTGATATTCCCATAGCATCGTTTCCTCCCCTGACCGTTTGTGACTCGTGTTATGGTTGGTCAACGTTGACAACCCATATTGAAATTATATGGACATGGTTAGTAACATATGCCTTGTTTGGTTGTTCGGTGTGCTTAGTAGCCACACCGTGCCACTACGTATTGAAGTTCTTTGTCCTTTCTAGTTCATACATAGGGTTCCCAAACCATTGTCTCTCCATCTGACCATGTGTTACTCGTGTTATGAGTTGTCAATGTTGACCACACACTGTGGAATCCGTTTTGTCATGGTGGGTGACAAATGCCTACTTTGGTTTGTCACTGTACATGGTTACCACAACGTGTCATTACGTATCGAAGGTTTTTGTGCTTTCTTGTTGACAGCTAGTTTTCTGAAACCGTTGTTACCCCGTCTGTATTTCCGTGACTCATGTTGTGAGTTGTAAATGTTGACCACATGAAATGAAACTCTTTGTTCATGGTCAGTGACATATGCATACTTTGGTTGGTCACTGTGCATTGTAGCCACACTGTGCCACTACATATTGAAGGTATTTGTACTTGCTAGTCAATAACTAGTATTCAAAAATCATTATCTTCCACCCTGACCATTTGTGACTCGCGTTATGAGTTGTCAAGGTTTACCACACTGGGTGCCATTGTTTGGTCATGGTCAGTGACATATGCATACTTTGGTTGCTCATCGTGCATGGTATCTACACTGTGCCACAACGTATTGAAGCTCCTTGTGCTTGCTATTAAACACTCGGTGTTCCCACACCATTGTTTCCCCCTCTGACCATTTGTGACTCGTATTGTGAGTTGTCCACGTTGACCACACACAACGGATTTCTTTGGTCAAAGGAAGTACATATGCCTACTTTGGTCGGTCATTGTGCATGGTAGTCACACCGTGCTACTACTGACTGAAGGAAGTTACAGTTGCTTGTTGAGAACTGATATTCCCATAGCATTGTTTCATTCCCTTACCGTTTGTGACTCGTGTTATGGCTGGCCAACGTTGACGACCCATATTGAGTTTATCTGGTCATGGTCAGTGACATATGCCTAGCTTGGTTGTTTGGTGTGCATAGTAGCCACACCGTGCCACTACGTATTGAAGTTCTTCGTCCTTTATAGTTGATACATAGGGTTCCTAAACCATTGTCTCTCACTCTGACCATTTGTGACTTGTGTTATGAGTTGTCAATGTTGACCACACATAGTGGACTTCTTCGGTCATAGTCAGTGACATATGCATCCTTTGGTTGGTCACTGCGCATGCTAGCCACACTGTGCTACTACTTGCTGAAAATCTGTCTACTTGCCAGTTGATAACTATTGTTCCCAATCCATGGTCTGCCCCAACGACCATTTGTGACTCGTGTTATGAGTTTTCAACGTTGACCACACACTGTGAAATCAGTTTGGTCATGGTTTTTTACACGTCCCTACTTTGGTTTGTCACTGTGCATGGTTAGCACGCTGTGTCATTATGTATCGAAGGTCTTTGTGATTTCTTGTTGACAGCTAGTGTTCCCAAACCATTGTTAGCCCCCTCTGACTATATGTGACCCGTGTTGTGAGCTGTAAATGTTGACTACATGAAGTGAAATTCTTTGTTCATGGTCAGTGACACATGCATACTTTGGTTGGTCACTGTACATTGTAGCCACACTGTGCCACTGGATATATAAGGTATTTGTACTTGCTAGTCGATAACTAGTATTCACAAACCATTATCTTCCACCCTGACCATTCGTGACTCGTGTTATGAGTTGTCAAGGTTTACCACACTCAGAGCAATTATTTGGTCATGGTCAGTGACATATGCCTTTTTTGTTTGGTCATCGTGCATGGTATCCACACTGTGCCACAACGTATTGAAGCTCGTTGTGCTTCCTATTTGATACTTGGTGTTCCTAAACCATTGTTTCCCCCTCTGATCATTTGTGACTCGTATTATGAGTTGTCAACGTTGACCACACACAGCAGATTTCTTTGGTCAAATGATGTACATATGACTACTTTCGTCGGTCATTGTGCATGGTAGCCAGACCGTGCTACTACTGATTGAAGTGCGTTGTACTTGCTAGTTGAAAACTGATATTTCCGAACCATTGTTCCCCCCTCTGACCATTTGTGACTCGTGTTATGGTTGTTGAACGTTGACCATCCATATTGAAATTCTTGGGTCATGGTCAGTGACATATGCCTAGTTTGGTTGTTTGGCGTGCATAGTAGCCACACTGTGCCACTACGTATTGATGTTTTTTGTCCTTTCTAGTCCATGCATAGGGTCCCCAAACCATTTTCTCACCCTCTGACCATTTGTCACTCGTGTTATGAGTTGTCAATGTTGACCACGCATTCTGGATTTCTTCGGGCATAGTCAGTGACGTATTCATCCTTTGGTTGGTCACTGTGCTCGCTAGCCAAACCGTGCCACTTCTTGTTGAGATTCTTAGTACTTGCTGGTTGACAACTAGTGTTCCCAATCCATTGTTTCCCCCTCTCACCATTTGTGACTCGTGTTATGAGTTTTCAATATTGACCACACACTGTGAAATTCGTTTGGTCATGGTTAGTGACATATGCCTTCTTTGGTTTGTCACTGTACATGGTTACCACGCCATGTCACTACATATTAAAGGTATGTGTGCTTTCTGGTTAATAGCTATTGTTCCCAAACCATTGTTACCCCTCTTTGACTATATGTGACTCGTGTTGTGAGCTGTCAACGCTAACCACATGAATTGAAATTTGTTGGTCATGGTCTGTGACATATGCATACTTTGGTTGGTCACTGTGCATGGTAGCCACGCTGTGCCACTACATATTGAAGGTATTTGTACTTGATACTCAAAAAACTAGTATTCACAAACCATTGTCTTCCACTCTGACCATTTGTGACTCGTGTTATGATCTGTCAAAGTTTACCACGCTTACTGACATTATTGGTCATGGTCAGTGACATATGCCTGCTTTGGTTGGTCATCGTGCATGGTATCCACACCGTGCCACAACTTGTTGAAGGTCCTTGTGCTTGCTATTTGACACCTGATGTTCCCAGACCATTGGTTTCTCCTCTCGCCATTTGTGACTCGTGTTATGCGTTATCGATGTTGACCACACATAGTGGACTTCTTCGGTCATAGTCAGTGACATATGCATCCTTTGGTTGGTAACTGTCCACGCTAGCCACACCATGCCACTACTTGCTGAAAATCTTTCTACTTGCCAGTTGAGAACTCGTGTTCTTAATCTATGGTCTCCCCCACTGACCATTTGTGACTCGTGTTATGATTTCTCAACGTTGACCACACACTATAAAATCCATTTGGTCATGGTTTGTGACATATGCCTACTTTGGTTTGTCACTCTACATGGTTACCACGCTGTGTCATTACGTATCGACGGTCTTTGTGCTTTCTTGTTGACAGCTAGTGTTCCGACACCATTGTTAGACCCCTCTGACTGTCTGTGACCCGTGTTGTGAGTTGTAAATGATGACCACATGAAGTGTAATTCTTTGTTCATGGTCAGTGAGATATGCATACTTTGGTTTGTCACTGTGCATTGTAGCCACACTGTGCCACTACATATTGAAGGCATTTGTACTTGCTAGTCGATAACTAGTATTCACAAACCATTATCTTCCACCCTGACCATTTGTGACTCGTGCTATGAGTTGTTAAGGTTTACCACACTTAGTGCCATTATGTAGTCATGGTCAGTGACATATGCCTACTTTGGTTGGTTATCGTGCATGGTATCCATACTGTGCTACAACGTATTGAAGCTCCATGTGCCTGCTATTACATACTCGGGGTTCCCAAACCATTGTTTCCCCCTCTGCCCATTTGTGACACGTATTATGAGTTGTCAACGTTGACCACACACAGCGGATTTCTTTGGTCAAAGGCAGTACATATGCCTACTTTGGTCGGTCATTGTGCATGGTAGCCACACCATGCTACTACTGACTGAAGGTCGTTGTACTTGCTCGTTCAGAACTGATATTCCCATAGCATCGTTTCCTCCCCTGACCGTTTGTGACTCGTGTTATGGTTGGTCAACGTTGACAACCCATATTGAAATTATATGGACATGGTCAGTAACATATGCCTAGTTTGGTTGTTCGGTGTGCATAGTAGCCACACCGTGCCACTACATATTGAAGTTCTTTGTCCTTTCTAGTTGATACATAGGGTTCCCAGACCATTGTCTCTCCCTCTGACCATGTGTGACTCATGTTATGAGTTGTCAATGTTGACCACACACTGTGGAATCCGTTTGGTCATGGTGGGTGACACATGCATACTTTGGTTTGTCACTGTACATGGTTACCACGCCGTGTCATTACGTATCGAAGGTCTTTGTGCTTTCTTGTTGACAGCTAGTGTTCTGAAACCACTGTAACCCCGTCTGAATTTCAGTGACTCGGGTTGTGAGTTGTAAATGTTGACCACATGAAGTGAAACTCTTTGTTCACGGTCAGTGACATATGCATACTTTGGTTGGTCACTGTGAATTGTAGCCACGCTGTGCCACTACATATTGAAGGTATTTGTACTTGCTAGTCAATAACTAGTATCAAAAATCATTATCTTCCACCCTGACCATTTGTGACTCGCGTTATGAGTTGTCAAGGTTTACCACACTGAGTGCCATTGTTTGGTCATGGTCAGTGACATATGCATACTTTGGTTCCTCATCGTGCATGGTATCTACACTGTGCCACAACTCATTGAAGCTCCTTGTGCTTGCTTTTTAACACTCGGTGTTCCCAAACCATTGTTTCCCCCTCTGACCATTTGTGACACGTATTATGAGTTGTCAACGTTGACCACACACAATGGATTTCTTTGGTCAAAGGCAGTACATATGCCTACTTTGGTCAGTCATTGTGCATGGTAGTCACACCGTGCTACTACTGACAGAAGGACGTTACACTTGCTTGTTGAGAACTGATATTCCCATAGCATTGCTTCATCCCCTGACCGTTTGTGACTCGTGTTATGGCTGGCCAACGTTGACCACCCATGTTGAATTTATCTGGTCATGGTCAGTGACATATGCCTAGCTTGGTTGTTTGGTGTGCATAGTAGCCACACCGTGCCACTACGTATTGAAGTTCTTTGTCCTTTGTAGTTGATACATAGGGTTCCTAAACCATTGTCTATCCCTCTGACCATTTGTGACTTGTGTTACGAGTTGTCAATGTTGACCACACATAGTGGACTTCTTCGGTCATAGTCAGTGACATATGCATCATTTGGTTGGTCATTGTGCATGCTAGCCACACCGTGCCACTACTTGCTGAAAATCTTTCTACTTGCCAGTTGATAACTAGTGTTCCCCATCGATTGTCTCCCCCACTGACCATTTGTGACCCGTGTTATGAGTTTTCAACGTTGACCACACACTGTGAAATCAGTTTGGTCATGGTTTGTGACACGTGCCTACTTTGGTTTGTCACCGTACATGGTTACCACGCCGTGTCATTACGTATCGAAGGTCTTTGTGATTTCTTGTTGACAGCTAGTGTTCCCAAACCATTGTTAGCCCCCTCTGACTATCTGTGACCCGTGTTGTGAGTTGTAAATGTTGACTACATGAAGTCAAATTCTTTGTTCATGGTCAGTGACACATGCATACTTTGGTTGGTCACTGTACATTGTAGCCACACTGTGCCACTACATATTGAATGTATTTGTACTTGCTAGTCGATAACTAGTATTCACAATCCATAAACTTTCACCCTGACCATTTGTGACTCGTGTTATGAGTTGTCAAGGTTTACCACACTTAGTGCCATTATTTGGTCATGGTCAGTGACATATGCCTTCTTTGGTTGGTCATCGTGCATGGTATCCACACTGTGCCACAACGTATTGAAGCTCGTTGTGCTTCCTATTTGATGCTTGGTGTTCCTAACCCATTGTTTCCCCCTCTGACCATTTGTGACTCGTATTATGAGTTGTGAACGTTTACCACACACAGCGGATTTCTTTCGTCAAATGATGTACATATGACTTCCTTCGTCGGTTATTTTGCATGGTAGCCACACCGTGCTACTACTGATTGAAGTGCGTTGTACTTGCTAGGTGAAAACTGATATTTCCAAACCATTGTCCCCCCCTCTGACCATTTGTGACTCCTGTTATGGTTGGCTAACGTTGACCATCCATATTGAAATTCTTTGGTCATGGGCAGTGACATATGCCTAGTTCGGTTGTTTGGCGTACATAGTAGCCACACTGTGCCACTACGTATTGATGGTTTTGTCTTTTCTAGTCCATGCATAGGGTCCCCAAACCATTTTCTCACCCTCTGACCATTTGTGACTCGTGTTATGGGTTGTCAATGTTGACCACGCATTCTGGATTTCTTCGGTCATAGTCAGTGACGTATTCATCCTTTGGTTGGTCACTGTGCACGCTAGCCAAACTGTGCTACTTCTTGTTGAAATTATTTGTACTTGCTGGTTGACAACTAGTGGTCCCAATCCATTGTTCCCCCCTCTCACCATTTGTGACTCGTGTTATGAGTTTATAATGTTGACCACACACTGTGAAATTCGTTTGGTCATGGTTAGTGACATATGCCTACTTTGGTTTGTCATTGTACATGGTTACCACGCCATGTCACTACATATTAAAGGTATTTGTGCTTTCTGGTTAACAGCTATTGTTCCCAAACCATTGTTACCCCCCTCTGACTATATGTGACTCGTGCTGTGAGCTGTCAATGCTAACCACATGAAGTGAAATTCGTTGGTCATGGTCAGTGACATATGCATACTTTGGTTGGTCACTGTGCATGGTAGCCACGCTGTGCCACTACATATTGAAGGTATTTGTACTTGCTACTCAAAAACTAGTATTCACGAACCATTGTCTTCCACTCTGACCATTTGTGACTCGTGTAATGAGCTGTCAAAGTTTACCAAGCTTGTTGACATTATTGGTCATGGTCAGTGACATATGCCAACTTTGGTTGGCCATCGTGCATGGTATCCACACTGTGCCACAACTTGTTGAAGGTCCTTGTGCTTGCTAGTTGATACCTAATGTTCCCAGACCATTGGTTTCTCCTCTGACGATTTGTGACTCGTGTTATGAGTTATCGATGTTGCCCACACATAGTGGACTTCTTCGGTCATAGTCAGTCACATATGCATCCTTTGGTTGGTCACTGTGCACGCTAGCCACATCGTGCCACTACTTGCTGAAAACATTTATACTTGCTAGTTGTTAACTAGTGTTCCCAACCTATCGTTTCCCCCCTGACCATTTGTGACTCGTGTTTTACGTTTTCAACGTTGACCACACCCTATGAAATCCGTTTGGTCATTGTACATGGTTACCACGTCGTGTCACTACGTATGGAAGGTCTTTGTGCTTTCTTATTGATAGATAGTGTTTCCAAACTATTTTTACCCCCTCTGACTATCATTGACTTGTGTTGTGAGTTGTCAACAATGACCACGTGAAGTGAAATTCTTTGTTCATGATAAGTGACATATGCATACTTTGGTTGGTCACTGTGCATTGTAGCCACACTGTGCCACTACATATTGAAGGTATTTGTACTCTCTAGTCAATAACTAGTATTGAGAAACCATTATCTTCCGCTCTGACCATTTGTGACTCATGTTATGAGTTGTCAAAGTGTTCCACACATGGCTACATTATTTGGTCATGGTCAGTAACATATGCCCACTTTGGTTGGTCATCGTGCATGGTATCCAGACCGTGCCAAAACGTATTGCAGATCCTTGTGCTTGCTAGTTGATACTTGGTGTTCCCAAACCATTGATTCCCCCTCTGACCATTTCTGACTCGTTTGATGAGTTGTCAACATTGACCACACACAGCGGATTTCTTTGGTCAAAGGCAGTACACATGCCTACTTTGGTTGGTCATTGTGGATGGTAGCCACACCGTGCTACTACTGACTGAAGGTCGTTGTACTTGCTAGTTGGTATCTAGTATTCTCAAACCATTGTTTCCCCCTCTGACAATTCGTGACCCATGTTATGGGTTGTGAACATTGATCACACATAGTAGAATTATTTGGTCATGGTAATTGGCACATGCCTAATCTGGTTGGTCATTGTGCATGGTAGCCACACCGTTCCACTACTTGTCGAAATTCTTTGTACTTGCTAGTCAATAAATAGCAAAAGGTTTCTCCCTTTGACAACCGGTCGGTTTTTGTGGATTTGTTACGCGTAGGTGTCTTCACTTGAATACTCCCTCTCAGCCTCCTATAGGGATGTTCCGTGGACGACCTGGAGGACAGATTTGCGACCGCATTATGACACCCCCCTACCCCCCACAGCTTACGCTCGAAGGTAGAGTTGATGTATCACAACACGCCC
>SZWC01004026.1:53716-99656 GCA_023375785.1 Penium margaritaceum | reverse complement strand
CCCCCCCCCCCCCTCCCCACGTCGCGAGCCTATTCTATATTGCGCGTACGAGGACTCAAACCCAGGACCTACCACTCCATAATCTAACTCTATAAACACTAAGTCAGCGCACATGGTGTTCATATGATGTCCAAATGACATTATAATGGTTCCTATGGGTAAATTTCATAAAACAAGGGGGTGTAAAATTGGAGGGTAGCTTTCCAAAGTATGAATGATAACAAAGTTAGTTTAATCATAAAAGTATTGACGCAGACAGAATTTCAAATTTTGCAACTTTGAGCTTGGATAACCTCTCAACCATTGCTTCGATTGACCAGACGTAAGAAGGAAAGTTGAATACGCACAGTGAAACTCTTTTCATGATGTTCAGTGACACAAGCATAGTTTGGTTGGTCATTGTGCATGGTAGCCACAACGTGCGACCACTTGTCGAAGGTCTTTGTACTTGCTAGTCGATACCAAGTATTCCCAAACCATTGTTTCTCCCTCTGCCCATTTTTGACTTGTATTTTGAGTTGTGAACGTTGACCACACACACTAAACTTCTTTGGTCATGAGCAGTGATGTATGCCTACTTGGGTAGGTCGTTCTGCACGGTAGCCACACCATGCCAATACATACAAAAAATATTTTTTACTTGCTAGAAGATACATAGTGTTTTGAAACCATGTTTTCCCCCTCTGACCATTTGTGACTCATGTTATGGGTTGCAAATGTTGACCACCCTTATTGAAATTCTTTGGTCATGGTTAGTGACATATGCCTACTTTGGTTGGTCATCGTGCATGGTATCCACACCGTGTCACAACTTATTGAAGGTCCTTGTGCTTGCTAGCTGACACCTGATGTTCCCAAACCATTGTCTCCCCCTTTGACCATTTGTGACTCCTGTTATGAGTTGTCAATGCTGACCACATAGAGAGGATGTCTTTGGTCAAAGGTAGTACATATGCCTACTTCGGTCGGTCATTCTGAATGGTAGCCACACCGTGGTTATACTGATTGAAGGTTGCTGTACTTGCTAGTTGAGAACTGATATTCACATACCATTGTTTCCCCCTCTCACCCTTTGTGACTCGAATCATGGTTGGTGAATGTTGACCACCCATATTGAAATTCTTTCATCGTGATCGGTGACATATGCCTAGTTTGGTTGTTTGGTGTGCATAGTAGCCACACCGTGCCACTACATTTTGAAGTCCTTTGTCCTTTCTAGCCAATACATAGGGCTCCCAAATCGTTGTCTCACACTCTGACCATTTGTGACTCGTGTTATGAGTCGTCAATGTTGACCATACATAGTGGACTTCTTCGGTCATAGTCAGTGACGTATGCATCCTTTGGTTGGTCACTATGCACGCTAGCCAGACCGTGCTACTACTTGTTGAAATTCTTTCTACTTGCTAGCTGATAACTAGTGTTCCCAACCCATGGTTTCCCCCACGGACCATTTGTGACTCGTGTTATGAGTTATCAACGTTCACCACACACTGTGAAATCTGTTTGGTCATGGTTTGTGACACATGCCTACTTTGGTTTGTCACGGTACATGGTTACCATGCTGTGTCACTACATATCGAAGGTCTTTGTGCTTTCTAGTTGATAGCTAGTGTTCCCAAACCATTTTTACCCCCTCTAACTATCATTGACTCGTGTTGTGAGTTGTCAACGCTGACCACATGAAGTGAAATTCTTTGTTCATGGTCAGTGACATATGCATATTTTGGTTGGTCACTTTGCATTGCAGCCACACTGTGCCACTACATATTGAAGGTATTTGTACTTGCTAGTCAATAACTAGTATTCACATACCATTATCTTCCACCCTGACCATTTATGACTCGTGTTCTGAGTTGTCAATGTTTACCACACTAGGTGCCATTATTTGGTCATGTTCAGTGACATATGCCTACTTTGGTTGGTCACCGTGCATGGTATCCACACCGTGCCACAGGGTATTGAAGCTCCTTGTGCTTGGTAGTTGATACTTGGTGTTCCCAAACCATTGTTTCCCCCCTCTAACCATTTGTGATTCGTATTATAAGTTGTCAATGTCGACCACACACAGCAGATTTCTTTGGTCAAAGGCAGTACATAGGCCTACTTTGGTCGTTCATTGTCCATGGTAGCCACACCGTGCTACTACTGACTGAATGTAGTTGTACTTTCTACTTGCTAGTTATCAACTAGCAAGTAGAAAGACTTTCAACAAGTAGTGGCACGGTGTGGTTAGCGTGCACAGTGACCAACCAAAGGATGCATATGTCACTGCATATGACCAAAGAAGTCCACTATGTGTCTTCAACATTGACAACTCATGACACGGCAAGTACAACGACCTTCAGTCAGTAGTAGCACGGTATGGCTACCATGCACAATGACCGACCAAAGTAGGCATATGTACTGCCTTCGACCAAAGAAATACGTTGTATGTGGTGAACGTTGATAGCTCATAAAACGAGTCACAAATGCTCAGAGGGGGAAACAATGGTTTGGGAACACCAAGTATCAACTAGCAAGTACAAGGCGGTGCAATACGTTTTGGCATGGTGTGGATACCATGCACGATGACCAACCAAAGGAGGCATGTGTCACTGACCATGACCAAACAATGTCACCATGTGTGGTACACTTTGACAACTCAGAGTGGAAGATAATGGTTTCTCAATACTAGTTATCGACTACAAAGAACAGATACCTTCAATATGTAGTGGCACAGTGTGGCTACAATGCACAATGACCAAGCAAAGTATGCATATGTCACTGACCATGAACAAAGAATTTCACTTCATGTGGTCAATGTTGATAACTCACAACACAAGTCATAGATATTCAGATGGGGGAACAATGGTTTGGGAGTACTATCTATCAACACGAAAGCACAAAGACCTTCAATACGTAGTGACACGACGTGGTAACCATGAACACTGACAAACCAAAGTAGGCATATGTCACTAACCATGACCAAACGAGTTCCAGAGTGTGTGGGCAACGTTGAAAACGCAAAACACGAGTCACAAATGGTCAAAGGGGAAACAATGGGTTGGGAACACTAGTTATCAACTAGCATGTAGAAAGATTTTCAACAAGTAGTGGCACGGTGTGGCTAGCGTGCACAGTGACCAACCAAAGGATGCATATGTCACTGCCTATGACTGAAGAAGTCCACTATGTGTGGTCAACATTGACAACTCATGACACGAGGCACAAATGGTCAGAGGCAGAACCAATGGTCTGGGAACATCAGGTATCAACTAGCAAGCACAGGGACCTTCGACAAGTTGTAGCACGGTGTGGATACCATGCACGATGACCAACCAAAGTAGGCATATGTCACTGACCATGACCAAACAATGCCAATAAGTTTGCTAAACCTTGACAGCTCATAACACGAGTCACAAATGGTCAGAGTGGAAGACAATGGTTCGTGAATACTAGTTATCGAGTAGCAAGTACAAATACCTTCAATATGTAGTGGCAGAGCGTGGCTACCATGCACAGTGACCAACCAAAGTATGCATATGTCACTGACCATGACCAACAAATTTCACTTCATGTGGTCAGCATTGACAACTCACAACACGATTCACATATAGTCAGAGGGGGGTAACAATGGTTTGGCAACAAAAGCTATTGACAGAAAGCACAAATACCTTTGATATGTAGTAGCATGGCATGGTAACCATGTGTAGTGACAAACCAAAGTAGGCATATGTCACTAACCATGACCAAACGCATTTCACAGTGTGTGGTCAATATTGAAAACTCATAACACGAGTCACAAATGGTGAGAGGGGGGAAACAATGGATTGGGAACACTAGTTGTCATCCAGCAAGTACGAAGAATTTCAACAAGAATTGGCACGGTTTGGCTGGCATGCATAGTGACAAACCAAAGGATGAACATGTCACTGACTATGACCTGAGGAATCCAGTGTGCGTGGTCAACATTGACAACTCATAACACCAGTCACAAATGGTCAGAGGGAGAGACAATGGTTTGGGAACCCTATGCATGGACTAGAAAGGACAAACAATTTCAATACGTAGTGGCACGGTGTGGCTACTATGCACACCAAACAACCAAACTAGAAATATGTCACTGACCATGACCAAAGAATTAGAATATGGGTGGTTGACATTCACCAACCATAACACGAGTCACAAATGGTCAGAGGAGGAAACAATGGTTCAGGAATATCAGTTTTCAATTAGCAAGTACAACGCCCTTCAATCAGTAGTAGCACAGTGTTGCTACCATGCAAAATGACCCACCAACGTAGGCATATGTACTGCCTTTGACCAAAAAGATCCGCTGTGTGTGGTCAACCTTGACAACTCGTAATACGAGTCACAAATGGTCAGAGGGGGAAACAATGGTTTGGGAACACCAAGTATCAAATAGGAAGCACAAGAAGCTTCAATACGTTATAGCACAGTGTGGATACCATGCACGATGACCAACCAAAGTAGGCATATGTCACTAACCATGACCAAAAAATGGCACTAAGTGTGGTAAACCTTAACAACTCATAACACGAGTCAAAAATGGTCAGTGTGGAATGTTATGGTTTGTGAATACTAGTTATCGACTAACAAGTACAAATACCTTCAATATGTAGTGGCACAGTGTGGCTACAATGCACTGTGACCAACCAAAGTATGCGTATGTGACTGACCATGAACAAAGAATTTCATTTCATGTGGTAAATATTTACAACTCACAACACGGGTCACAGATAGTCAGAGGGGACTAACAATGGTTTGGGAACACTGGCTGTCAACAAGAAAGCACAAAGACCTTTGATACGTAATGATACGGTGTGGTAACCATGTATAGTAACAAACCAAAGTAGGCATGTGTCACAAACCATGACCAAACGGATTTCACAGTGTGTGGTCAACGTTGAAAACTCATAACACGAGTCACAAATGGTCAGTGGGGGAAACCATGGGTTGGGAACATTAGTTATCAACTAGCAAATAGAAAGATTTTCAACAAGTAGTGGCACGGTGTGGCAAGCGTGCACAATGACCAACCAAAGGATGCATATTTCACTGCCTATGACCGAAGAAGTCCTCTATGTGTGGCCAACATTGACAACTCATCACACGAGTCACAAATGGTCAGAGGGAGAGACAATGGTTTTGGAATCCAATGTATTGACTAGAAAGGAAAGATAACTTCAATACATCGTGGCACGTTGTGGCTTGTATGCACACCAAACAACCAAACTAGGCATATGTCACTAACCATGACCACGGAATTTCAATATGGGTGGTCAACGTTGACCAACCATAATACGAAACAAAAACGAGCAGGGTAGGAAACAATGCTATGGGAAGATCAGTTCTCAATGAGAAAGTACGACCTACAGTCAGTAGTAGGGCGGCGTGGCAACCATGCACAATGACCGACAAAAATAGGCATATGTACTGCCTTTGAGCAAAGAAACCCGATATGTGTGGTCAGCATTGAAAACTCATAATACGATTCACAACTGGTCAGAGGGGAAAACAATGGTTTGGGAGCACCAAGTATCAAATAGCAAGCAAAAGGAGCTTCAATATGTTGTGGCACGGTGTGGATACCATGCACGATGACCAACCAAAGTAGGCATACGTCACTGACCATGACCAAATAATGGCACTAAGTGTGGTAAACCTTGACAACTCATAACACGAGTCACACATGGTCTGGGTGGAAGATAATGGTTTGTGAATACTACTTATAAACTAGCAAGTACACATACCTTCAATATGTAGTGGCAATGTGTGGCGGCTATGCACAGTGATTAACCAAAGTATGCATGTGCCACTGACAATGAACAAAGAATTTCACTTCATGTGGTCAACATTTACAATTCACAACACAGGTCACAGATAGTCAGAGGGGGCTAACAATGGTTTGGGAAAACTAGCTGTTAAGAAGGAAGCACAAAGACCTTTGATACGTAGTGACACGACGTGGTAACCATGTACAGTGAGAAACCAAAGTAGGCATGTGTCACAAACCATGACCAAACGGATTTACAGTGTGTGGTCAACATTAAAAACTCATAACACGAGTCACAAATTGTCAGTGGGGGAAACCATGGGTTGGGAACACTAGTTGTCAACTAGCAAGTCGAAATATTTTGAACATGTAGTGGCATCGCGTGGCTAGCATGCACAGTGACCAACCAAAGGATGCATATGTTACTGACTATGAACAATGAAGTCCACTATGTGTGGTCAACATTGAAAACTCATAACACGAGTCACAAATGGTCCAAGGGAGAGACAATGGTTTGGGAACCCTATGTATCAACTAGAGAGGACAAAGAACTTCAATACGCAGTGGCACGGTGTGGCTAATATGCACACCAAACAGCCAAACTAGGCATATGTCACTGACCATGACCAGGGCATTTCAATATGGGTGGTCATCGTTGACCAAACATAACACGAGACAAAAACGGCCAGGGAGGAAACAACGCTATGGGAATATCAGTTCTCAACGAGAAAGTACAACAACCTTCAGTCAGTAGTAGCATAGCGTGTCAACTATGCACAATGACCGACCAAATAGGCATATGTACTGCCTTTGAGCAAAGGAAGCCGCTACGTGTGGTCACCATTGACAACTCACAACACGAGTCACAAATGGTCAGAGGGGAAAACAATGGTTTGGGAACACCAAGTATCAAATAGCAAGCACAAGGAGTTTCAATACGTTGTGGCACGGTGTGGATACCATGCACAACGACCTACCATAGTAGGCATATGTCACTGACCATGACCAAATAATGGCACTAAGTGTGGTAAGCATTGACAACTCATAACACGAGTCACAGATGCTCAGGGTGGAAGATAATGATTTGTGAATACTAGTTATTGACTAGCAAGTACAAATACCTTCAATATGTAGTGGCACACTGTGGCTACAATGTACACTGACCAACCAAAGTATACATGTGTCACTGACCATGAACAAAAAAGTTCACTTCATGTGTTCAACATTTGCAACTCACAACACGACTCACTGATAGTCAGAGGGGCTAACAATGATTTTGGAACACTACCTGTCAACGAGAAAGCACAACGACCTTCGATACATAATGACACGGCATGGTAACCATGTACAGTGACAAACCAAAGTAGGCATGTGTCACAAACCATGACCAAACGGATTTCACAGTGTGTGGTCAACGTTGAAAACTCATACCATGAGTCACAAATGGTCAGTGGGGGAAACCATGGGTGGGGAACACTAGTTATCAACTAGCAAGTAGAAAGATTTTCAGCAAGTAGTGGCACGGTGTGGCTAGCGTGTACACTGACCAACCGAAGGATGCATATGTCACTGACGATGACCGAAGAAGTCCACTCTGTGTGGTCAACATTGACAACTCATAACACGAGTCAAAAACGGTCAGAGGGAGAGACAATGGTTTGGGAACCCTATGTATCAACTAGAAAGGACAAAGAACTTCAATACGTAGTGGCACGGTGTGGCTAATATGCACACCAAACAACCAAACTAGGCATATGTCACTGACGATGACCGAAGAAGTCCACTCTGTGTGGTCAACATTGACAACTCATAACACGAGTCAAAAACGGTCAGAGGGAGAGACAATGGTTTGGGAACCCTATGTATCAACTAGAAAGGACAAAGAACTTCAATACGTAGTGGCACGGTGTGGCTAATATGCACACCAAACAACCAAACTAGGCATATGTCACTGACCATGACCAAGGAATTTCAATATGGGTGGTCAACGTTGACAAACCATAATACAAGACAAAAACGGTCAGGGGAGGAAACAATGCTATGGGAATACCTATCCTCAATGAGAAAGTACAACGACCTTCAGTCAGTAGTAGCAAGGCGTGGCAACCATGCACAATGACCGACCAAAGTAGGCATATGTACTGCCTTTGAGCAAAGAAACCCGCTATATGTGGTCAACATTGACAACTCATAATACGAGTCACAAATGGTCAGAGTGGAAAACAATGGTTTGGGAACACCAAGTATCAGATAGCAAGCACAAGGAGCTTCAATACGTTGTGGCACAGTGCAGATACCATGCACGATGACAAACCAAAGTAGGCATATGTCACTAACCATGACCAAATAATGGCACTTAGTGTGGTAAACATTGACAACTCATAACACGAGTCACAAATAGTCAGGGTGGAATGTAATGGATTGTGAATACTAGTTATCGACGAGCAAGTACAAATACCTTCAATATGTTTAGGCACAGTGTGGCTACAATGCACTGTGACCAACCAAAGTATGCATATGTGACTGACCATGAACAAGGAATTTAACTTCATGTGGTCAACATTTACAACTCACAACACGGGTCACAGATAGTCAGAAAGGATTAACAATGGTTTGGGAACACTGGCTGTCAACACAAAAGCACAAAGACCTTGGATACGTAATGACAGGGCGTGGTAACCATGTACAGTAACAAACCAAAGTAGGCATGTGTCACAAACCATGACCAAACGGACTTCACAGTGTGTGGGCAACGTTGAAAACGCATAACTCGAGTCACAACTGGTGAGTGGGGGTGACCATGGGTTGGGAACACTAGTTATCAACTAGCAAGTAGAAAGACTTTCAACAAGTACTGGCACGGTGTGGCTAGCGTGCACAGTGACCAACCAAAGGATGCATATGTCACTGACTATGACCGAAGAAGTCCATTATGTGTGGTCCACATTGACAACTCATAACATGAGTAACAAATGGTTGGAGGGAGATACAATGGTTTGGGAACCCTATGTAGCGACTATGAAGGACAAGGAACTTCAATACGGAGTGGCACGGTGTGGCTAATATGCACACCAAACAACCAAACTAGGCATATGTCACTGACCATGCCAAGAGAATTTCAATATGGGTTGTCAACATTCACTTACCATAACACGAGTAAGAAACGGTCAGAGGAGGAAACAATGCTATGGGAATATCAGGCCTCAACTAGCAAGTACAACGACCTTCAGTAGTGACAAACCAAAGTAGGCATATGTCACTAACCATGACCAAACGAATTTCACAGTGTGTGGTCAATATTGAAAACGCATAACACGAGTCACAAATGGTGAGAGGGGGGAAACAATGGATTGGGAACACTAGTTTTCATCCAGAAATTCAATACGTAGTGACACGGTGTGGCTGCTATGCATACCAAACAACCAAACTAGGCATATGTCATCGACCATGATGAAAGAATTTCAATATGGGTGGTCAACATTCACCAACCATAACATGAGTCACAAAGGGTCAGAGGGGGAAACGATGGTCTCTGAATAGTAGTTATCAACTAGCAAGTACAACGACCTTCAATCAGTACAAGCATGGTTTGGCTACCATGCACAATGACCAACCAAAGTAGGCATATGTACTACCTTTGACCAAAGAAATCCGCTGTGTGTGGTCAGCGCTGACAGTTTATAACAGGAGTCACAAACGGTCTGAGGGGGAGACAATGGTTTGGGAACACCAGGTGTCATCTAGCAAGCACAAATACCTTCCATAAGCTGTGGCACAGTGTGGATACCATGCACGATGATCAACCAAAAAAGGCATATGTCACTGACCATGACCAAATAATGTCACTAAATGTGGTAAAATTTGACAACTCATAACACAAGTCACAAATGGTCAGGGTAGAAGATAATGGTATTTTAAAACTAGTTATTTATTAGCAAGTACAAATACCTTCAATATGTAGTTGCACAGCATGGCTACCATGCACAGTGACCAACCAAAGTATGCATATGTCACTGACCATGACCAACGAATTTCACTTCATGTGGTCAGCGTTGACAACTCACAACACTAGTCACCAATAGTCAGAGGGAGTTACAATGCTTTGGGAACACTAGCTATCAACTAGAAAGCAGAAAGACATTTGATACGTAGTGACACAGCGTGGTAACCATGTATAGTGACAAACCAAAGTAGGCATATGTCATTGACCATGACAAAATAATGGCACTATGTGTGGTAAACCTTGAAAACTCATGACACGAGTCACAAATAGTCAGGGTGGGAGATAATGGTTTGTGAATACTAGTTATCGACTAGCAAGTACAAATTCCTTCAATATGTAGTGCCATTGTGTGGCTACAAATCACTCTGACCAACCAAAGTATGCATATGTGATTGACCATGAACAAAGAATTTCACTTCATGCGGTTAACATTTACAACTCACAACACGGGTCAGTGATAGTCAAAGGGGGCTAACAATGGTTTGGGAACACTGGCTGTCACCAAAAAGCACAAAGACCTTCGATACATAATGACACGGCGTGGTAACCAAGTATAGTAACAAACCAAAGTAGGCATGCGTCACAAACCATGACCAAACGGATTTCACAGTGTGTGGTCAACGTTGAAAACTCATAACATCAGTCACAACTGGTCAGTGGGGGAAACCATTGGTTGGGAACACTAGTTATCAACTAGCATGTAGAACGATTTTCAACAAGTAGTGGCACGGTGTTGCTAGCGTGCACAGTGACCAACCAAAGGATACATATGTCAGTGACCATGACCAATGAAGTCCACTATGTGTGGTCAACACTGACAACTGACAACACGACTCACAAATGGTCGGAGGGAGAGACAATAGTTTGGGAACCATATGTATGCACTAGAAAGGACAAGGAACATCAATACGTAGTGGCACGGTGTAGCTAATATGCACACCAAACAACCAAACTAGGCATATGTTACTGACCACGACGAGAGAATTTCAGTATGGGTGGTCAAAGCTGACAAACCATAACACGAGTCAAAAATGGTCAGGGGAGGAAACAATGCTATGAGAATACCAGTCCTCAACTACTAATTACAATGAACATCAGTCAGTAGTAGCACGGTGTGGCTACCGTGCACAGTGACCGACCAAAGTAGGCATATGTACTGCCTTCAACAAAAGAAATCTGCTGTGTGTGGTCAACATTGACAACTCATAATACGAGTCACAAATGGTCAGGGGGGGAAACGATAGTTTGAGAACGCCAAGTATCAAAAAGCAAGTACAAGGAGCTTCAATACGTTGTGGCACAATGTGGATATCATGCACAATGACCAACCAAAGTAGGCATATGTCACTGACCATGACCAAATAATGGCACTACTTGTGGTAAACCTTGACAACTCATAACACGAGTCACAAATGGTCAGGGAGGAAGATAATGGTTTGTGAATACTAGTTATCGACTAGCAAGTACAAATACCTTCAATATGTAGTGGCACAGTGTTTCTACAATGCACAGTGACCAACCAAACTACGCATATGTCACTGACCATGAACAAATAATTTCACTTCATGTGGTCAACATTTACAACTCAAAGCACGGGTCATAGATAGTCAGAGGGGGCTAACGATGGTTCGGGAACACTAGATGTCAAGAAGAAAGCACAAACACATGCGATGTGTAATGACACGGCGTGGTAACCATGTACAGTGACAAACCAAAGTAGGCATGTGTCACAAACCATGACCAAACGGGTTTCACAGTGTGTGGTCAACGTTGAAAACTCGTAACACCAGTCACACATGGTGAGTGGGGGAAACCATGGGTTGGGACAACTAGTTATAAACTAGAAATTAGAAAGCTTTTCAACAAGTAGTGGCATGACGTGGCTAGCGTGCATAGTGACAAACTAAACAATGCATATGTCACTGACTATGACCGACGAAGTCCACTATGTTTGGTCAACGTTGACAACTCACAACACGAGTCATAAATGGTCAGAGGGAGAGAAAATGGTTTGGGAACCATATGTATCCACTAGAAAGGACAAGGAACATCAATACCTTGTGGCACGGTGTAGCTAATATGCACACCAAACAAGCAAACTAGGCATATGTCACTGACCATGAAGATTGAATTTCAATATGGGTGGTCAACGTTCACAAACCATAACACGAGTCAAAAAGGGTCAGGGGAGAAAACAATGCTATGGGAATATCAGTTCTCAACTAGCAAGTACAGCGACCATCAGTATGTAGTACCACGGTGTGGCTACTGTGCACAGTGACCGACCAAAGTATGCATATGTACTGCCTTCGACCAAAGAAATCTGCCGTGTGTGGTCAACATTGACAACTCATAATACAAGTCACAAATGGTCAGGGGGGGAAACAATAGTTTGAGAACACCAAGTATCAAAAAGCAAGCACAAGGAGCTTCAATACGTTGTGGTACGTAGTGGATTCCATGCACGATGACCAACCAAAGTAGGCATATGTCACTGACCAATACCAAATAATGGCACTGAGTGTGGTAAACCTTGACAACTCATAACACGAGTCACAAATGGTCAGGGTGGAAGATAATGGTTTGTAAATACTAGTTCTTGACTAGCAAGTACAAATACCTTCAATATGTAGTGGCACAGTGTGGCTACAATGCACAGTGAGCAACCAAAGTATGCATATGTCACTGACCATGAACAAATATTTTCACTTCATGTGGTCAACATTTACAACTCACAGCACGCGTCATAGATAGACGTAGGGGTCTATCAATGGTTTGGGAACACTAGCTGTCAACAAGAAAGCACAAAGACCTTTGATATGTAATGACACGGCCTGGTAACCATGTACAGTGACAAACCAAAGTAGGCATGTGTCACAAACCATGACCAAACGGATTTCACAGTTTGTGGTCAACGTTGAAAACTAATAACACGAGTCACAAATGGTCAGTGGGGGAAACCATGGGTTGGGTCCACTAGTTATCAACTAGCAAGTAGAAAGATTTTCAACAAGTAGTGGCATGGTGTGGCTAGCGTACACAGTGACCAACCAAAGGATGTAAACGTCACTGACTACGACCGAAGAAGTCCATTATGTATGGTCAACATTGACAACTCAAAACACAAGTCACAAATGATCAGAGGGAGAGACAATGATTTGGGAACCCTATGTATCGACTAGAAAGGACAACGAACTTCAATATGTAGTGACACTGTGTGGCTGCTATGCATACCAAACAACCAAACTAGGCATATGTCACCGACCATGATGAAAGAGTTTCAATATGGGTGGTCAACATTCACCAACCATAACACAAGTCACAAAGGGTCAGAGGGGGAAACAATGGTCTGTGAATAGCAGTTCTCAACTAGCAAGTACAGCGACCTCCAATCAGTATAAGCATGGTGTGGCTACCATGCACAATGACCGACCAGAGTAGGCATATGTACTACCTTTGACCAAAGAAATCCGATGTGTGTGGTCAGCATTGACAATTCATAACAGGAGTCACAAACGGTCTGAGGGGGAGACAATGGTTTGGGAACACCAGGTGTCATCAACCAAGCACAAGGACCTTCAATAAGCTGTGGCACGGTGTGGATACCATGCACGATGATCAGCCGAAGTAGGCATATGTCACTGACCATGACCAAAGAATGTCACTAAATGTGGTAAAATTTGACAACTCATAACACGAGTCACAAATGGTCAGGGTAGAAGATAATGGTTCTTTAATACTAGTTATTGACTAGCAAGTACAAATACCTTCAATATGTAGTGGCACAGCATGGCTACCATGCATAGTGACCAACCAAAGTATGCATATGTCACTGACAATGACCAACGAATTTCACTTCATGGGGTGAGCGTTGACAACTCACAACACGAGTCACCAATATTTAGAGGGGGTTACAATGCTTTGGGAACACTAGCTATCAACTATAAAGCAGAAAGACATTTGACACGCAGTGACACAGCGTGGTTACCATGTACAGTGACAAACCAAAGTAGGCATATGTCACAAACCATGACCAAACAGATTTCACACTGTGTGTTCAACGTTGAAAACTCCTGACACGAGTCACAAATGGTCAGTGGGGGAGAACATGGATTGGGAATACTAGTCATCAACTAGCAAGTGGAAATATTTTGAACAAGTAGTGGCACCATGTGGCTAGCATGCACAGTGACCAACCAAAGGATGCATATAACACTGAATATAACCAAAGAAGTCCACTATGTGTGGTCAACATTGACAACTCATAAAACGACTCACAAATGGTCAGAGGGAGAGACAATGGGTTGGGAACCCTATGTATCAACTAGAAAGGACAAAGAACTTCAATACGTAGTGGCACGGGGTGGCTAATATGCACACCAAACAACCAAACTAGGCATATGTCAATAACCATGACCAAAGAATTTCAACATGGGTGATCAACATTGACCAACCATAACATGAGTCACAAATGGTAAGGGGAGGAAACAATGCTATGGGAATATCAGTTCTCAAGTAGCAAGTACAATGACATTCAGTCAGTAGTAGCATGATGTGGCTGCCATACGCAATGACCGACCAAAGCAGGCATATATACTGCCTTTGACCAAAGAAATCCGCTGTGTTTGGTCAACGCTGACAACTCATAATACAAGTCACAAATGGTCATAAGGGGAAACAATTGTTTGGGAACACCAAGTATCAAACAGCAAGCACAAGGAGCTCAATACGTTAAGGCACAGTGTGGATATCATGCACGATGACCAACCAAAGTAGGCATATGTCAATGAACATGACCAAATAACGGCACTTAGTGTGGTAAACCTTGACATCTCATAACAAGAGTCACAAATGGTCAAAGTGGAAGATTATAATTTGTGCATACTAGTTATGGACTAGCAAGTACAAACACCTTCAATGTGTAGTGACACGGTGTGGCTACGATGTACAGTGACCAACCAAAGTATGCATATGTCACTGACCATGAACAAAGAATTTCACTTCATGTGGTCAACATTTACAACTCACAACATGGGTCACAGATAGTCAGAGGGGGCTAACAATGGTTTGGGAAGACTAGCTGTCAACACGAAAGCACAAAGACCTTTGATACGTAATGACACGGCGTGGTAACCATGTACAGTGAAAAACAAAAGTAGGCATGTGTCACAAACCATGACCATAACACGAGTCACAACTGGTCAGTGTGGGAAACCATGGGTTGGGAACACTAGTTATCAATTAGCAAGTAGAAAGATTCTCAATAAATAGTGGCACGGTGTGGCTAGCGTGCACAGTGACCAACAAAAGGATGCATATGTCACTGACAATGACAGAAGAAGTCAATTATGTGTAATCAACATTGACAACTCATAACACGAGTCACAAATGGTCAAAGGGAGATACAATGGTTTGGGAACCCTATGTATCAACTAGAAAGGACAAGAAACCTCAATTGGTAGTGGCACGGTGTGGCTAATATGCACACCAAACAACCAAACTAGGCATATGTCACTGACCATGATGAGAGAGTTTCAATATGGGTGGTTAACGTTGAGCAACCATGACACGAGTCAAAAACGGTCAGGGGAGGAAACAATGCTATGGGAATATCAGTTCTCAACTAGCAAGTACAACGACTTTCAGCCAGTAGTAGCACAGTGTTGCGACCATGCACAATGAACGACCAAAGGAGGCATATGTACTGCCTTTGACAAAAGAAATCTGCTGTGTGTGGTCAACATTGACAACTCATAATACGAGTCACAAATGGTCAAAGGGGAAAACAATGGTTCGGGAACTTCAAGTATAAAAAAAGCAAGCGCAAGGAGCTTCAATACGTTGTGGCACGGTGTGGATACCATGCACAATGACCGGCCAAAGTAGGCATATGTCACTGACCATGACCAAATAATGGCACTAAGTGTGGTAAACCTTGACAACTCATAACACGAGACACAAATGGTCAGGGTGCAATGTAATGGTTTGTGAATGCTAGTTATCGACTAGTAAGTACAAATAACTGCAGTGTGGCTACAATGCACTGTGACCAACCAAAGTATGCATATGTGACTGACCATGAACAAAGAATTTCACTTCCTATGGTCAACATTTACAACTCACAACACGGGTCACAGATAGTCAGAGGGGGCTTACAATGGTTTGGGAAGACTAGCTGTCAACAACAAAGCACAAAGACCTTCATGTACAGTAACAAACCAAAGTAGGCATATGTCACAAACCATGACCAAACGGATTTTACAGGGTGTCGTCAACGTTGAAAGCTCATAACACAAGGCATAACTGGTCAATGGGGGAAACCATGGGTTGGGAATACTAGTTATCAACTAGCAAGTAGAAAGATTCTGAATAAATAGTGGCACGGTGTGGCTAGCGTGCACAGTGACCAACCAAAGGATGCATATGTCACTGACAATGAACGAAGAAGTCAATTATGTGTGGTCAACATTGACAACTCATAACACGAGTCACAAATGGTTAAAGGGAGATACAATGGTTTGGGAACCCTATGTATTGACTAGAAAGGACAATGAACCTCAATCGGTAGTGGCACGGTGTGGCTAACATGCACACCAAACAACCAAACTAGGCATATGTCACTGACCATGATGAAAGAGTTTCAATATAGGTGGTTTACATTGAGCAACCATAACACGAGTCATAAACGGTCAGGGGAGGAAACAATGCTATGGGAATATCAGTTCTCAACTAGCAAGTACAGCGACTTTCAGCCAGTAGTAGCACAGTGTTGCGACCATGCACAATGAACGACCAAAGTAGGCATATGTACTGCCTTTGACAAAAGAAATCTGCTGTGTGTGGTCAACATTGACAACTCATAATACGAGTCACAAATGGTCAGAGGGGGAAACAATGGATCGGGAACTTCAAGTATCAAAAAGCAAGCACAAGGAGCTTCA
The DNA here is from genome assembly GCA_023375785.1 of Penium margaritaceum. Taxonomy (NCBI): domain Eukaryota; kingdom Viridiplantae; phylum Streptophyta; class Zygnematophyceae; order Desmidiales; family Peniaceae; genus Penium; species Penium margaritaceum. Next base: position 82,933 of record SZWC01004026.1, on the reverse strand, counting down.
ATAAATTGTGGCACGGTGTGGATACCATGCACGATGACCAACCAAAGTAGGCATTTGTCACTGACCATGACCAAATAATGGCACTAAGTGTGGTAAACCTTGACAACTCATAACACGAGACACAAATGGTCAGGGTGCAATGTAATGGTTTGTGAATGCTAGTTATCGACTAGTAAGTTCAAATAACTGCAGGGTGGCTACAATGCACTGTGACCAACCAAAGTATGCATATGTGACTGACCATGAACAAAGAATTTCACATCCTATGGTCAACATTTACAACTCACAACACAGGTCACAGATAGTCAGAGGGGGCTTACAATGGTTTGGGAACACTTTCTGTCAACAACAAAGCACAAAGACCTTCAGGTACAGTAACAAACCAAAGTAGGCATATGTCACAAACCATGACCAAACGGATTTTACAGGGTGTCGTCAACGTCGAAAGCTCATAACACAAGGCACAACTGGTCAATGGGGGAAACCATGTGTTGGGAATAATAGTCATTAACTAGCAAGTAGAAAGAGTTTCAACAAGTAGTAGCACGGTGTGGCTAGCGTGCACAGTGACCAACCAAAGGATGCATATGTCACTGCCTATGACCGACAAAGTCCATTATGTGTGGTGAACATTGACAACTCATAACACGAGTCACAAATGCTCAGAGGGAGATACAACGGTTTGGGAATCCTATGTATCAACTAGAAAGGACAAGGAACTTCAATACGTAGTGGCACGGTGTGGCTAATATGCACACCAAACAACCAAACTAGGCATTTGTCAGTGACCATGATAAGCGAATGTCAATATGGGGGGTCAACATTGACCAACCATAACACGAGTCAAAAACGGTCAGGGGACGAAACAATGCTATGGGAATATCAGTCCTCAACTAGCAAGTACAACGACGATCAGTCGGTAGTAGCACGCTGTGGCTACTATGCACAATGACCGGCCAAAGTAGGCATATGTACTGCCTTTGACAAAACAAATCCGCTGTGTGTGGTCAACGTCAACAACTCATAATACGAGTCACAAATGGTCACAGGGGGAAACAATGGTTTGGGAAAACCGAGTACAAAATAGCAAGCACAAGGAGCTCCAAAACGTTGTGGCACAGTGTGGATACCATGCACGATGACCAACCAAAGTACGCATATGTCTCTGACCATGCCCAAGTAATGGCATCAAGTGTGGTAACCCTGGACAGCTCATAACATGAGTCACAAATGGTCAGGGTGAAATACAACAATTTGTGAATACTAGTTATTGACTAGCAAGTACAAATACCTTCAATATGTAGTGGTACAGTGTGGCTACAATGCACAGTGACCAACCAAAGAATGCACATGTTACTGACCATGAACAAAGTATTTCACTTCATGTGGTCAACATTTACAACGTACAACACGAGTCACTGATAGTCATAGGGGGTAACAATGGTTTGGGAACACTAGCTGTCAACGAGAAAGCACAAAAAACCTTCCATACGTAATGCCACGGTGTGGTAACCATGTACAGTGACAAACCAAAGTAGGCATGTGTCACAAACCATGACCAAAAGGATTTCACAGTGTGTAGTCAACGTTGAAAACTCATGACACCAGTCACAATGGTCAGTGGGGGGGGGGGGTTGAAAATGGGTTGGGAACACTAGTTATCAACTAAAAAGTATAAATATTTTCAACAAGTAGTGGCATGGTGTGGCTAGCGTGCACAGTGACCAACCAAAGGAAGCATATGTCACTAACTATGAACGAAAACGTCCACTATGTGTGGTCAACATCGAAAACTCATAACACGAGTCACAAATGGTCAGAGGGAGAGACAATGGTTTGGGAACCCTATGTACCGACTAGAAAGGACAAAGAACTTCAATATGTAGTGGCACGGTGTGGCTAATATGCACACCAAACAATCAAACTAGGCATATGTCACTGACCATGACCAGGGAATTTCAATATGGGTGATCAACATTGACCAGCCATAACACAAGATAAAAATGGTTAGGGGAGGAAACAATGCTATGGGAATATCAGTTCTTAACGAGAAAGTACAACAACCTTCAGTAAGTAGTAGCACGGCGTGGGAACCATGCACAATGACCGACCAAAGTAGGCATATGTGCTGCTTTTGAGCAAGGAAACCCGCTATGTGTGGTCAACATTGACAAATCATACTACGAGTCACAAACGGTCAGAGGGGAAAACAATGATTTGAGGACACCAAGTATCAAATAGCACGCACAAGGAGCTTCAATGCGTTGTGGCACAGTGTGGATACCATGCACGATGACCAACCAAAATAGGCATATATCACTGACCATGACCAAGTAATGGCACTATGTGCGGTACACCTTGACAACTCATAACACGAGTCACAAATGGTCAGGGTGGAATGTAATGGTTTGTGAATACTAATCATCGACTAGCAAGTACAAATACCCTCAATACGTAGTGGCACAGTGTGGCTACAATGCACTGTGACCAACCAATATATGCATATGTAACTGACCACGACCAAACAATTTCACTTCATATGGTGAACATTTACAGCTCACAACACGGGTCACAGATAGTCAGAGGGGGCTAACAATGGTTAGCAAACACTGCCTGTCAACAAGAAAGCACAAAGACCTTCGATACGTAATGACACGGCGTTGTAGCCATGTACAGTGACAAACCAAAGCAGGCATGTGTCACAAACCATGACCAAACGGATTTCACAGGGTGTGGTCAACGTTGAAAACTCACAACACGAGTCACAACTAGTTAGTGGGGGAAACAATGGGTTGGGAACACTAGCTATCAACTAGCAAGTAAAAAGATTTCCAACAAGTAGTGGCTCAGTGTGGCTAGCGTGCACAGTGACCAACCAAAGGATACATATGTCACTGACTATGACCGAAGAAGTCCATTATGTGTGGTGAACATTGACAACTAATAACACGAGTCACAAAGGGTCGGAGGGAGATACAATGGTTTTGGAACCCTATGTATTTACTAGAAAGGACAAGGAACTTCAATACGTAGTGGCACTGTGTCCCTAACATGCATACCAAACAACCAAACTAGGCATGTGTCAGTGACCATGATTAGAGAATTTCAATATGGGTGGTCAACGTTGACCAACCATAACACAAGGCACAAATGGTCAAGGGATGAAATAATGCTATGGGAATATCAGTTATCAACTAGCAAGTACAACGACCTTCAGTCAGTAGTAGCACGCTGTGGCTACCATGCACAATGACCGACCAAAGTAGGCATATGTACAGCCTTTGACCAAAGAAATCCGCTGTGTGTGGTCAACGTTGACAACTCATAATACGAGTCACAAATGGTCCCAGGGGGAAACAATGGGTTGGGAACACCGAGTACAAAATAGCAAGCACAAGGAGCTCCAATACGTTGTGGCAAAGTGTTGATACCATGCACAATGACCAACCAAAGTAGGCATATGTCACTGACCATGACCAACTAATGGCACTAAGTGTGGTAAACCTTGACAGCTCATAACACGAGTCACAAATGGTCAGGGTGGAAGATAATGGTTAGTGAATACTAGTTATCGAGTAGCAAGTACAAATGCCTTCAATATGTAGTGGCACAGTGTGGCTACAGCGCACAGTGACCAACCAAAGTGTGCATATGTCACTGACCATGAACAAAGAATTTCACTTCATGTGGTCAACATTTACAACTCACAACACGGGTCACACATAGTCAGAGGGGATTAACAATGGTTTGGGAACGCTAGCTGTTAACAAGAAAGCACAAAGACCTTCAACACGCAAGGACACGGCGTGGTAACCATGTATAGTGACAAACCAAAGTGGGCATGTGTCACAAGTCATGACCAAACAGATTTCCCTATCTGTGGTCAACGTTGAAAACTCATAACACGAGTCACAACTGGTCAGTGGGGGAAACCATGGGTTGGGAACACTAGTTATGAACTAGCAAGTAGAAATATTTTCAACACATAGTGGCACGGTGTGGCTAGCGTGCACAGTTACCAACCAAAGGATGCATATGTCACTGACTATGACTGAACAAGTCCATTATGTGTGGTCAACATTGACAACTCATAACACGAGTCACAAATGGTCACAGGGGGAGACACTGGTTTGGGAACCCAAAGTATCAACTAGAAAGGACAATGAAATTCAATACGTAGTAGCACGGTGTGGCTAATATGCACACCAAACAACCAAACTAGGCATGTGACACTGGCCATTACGAGAGAATTTCAATATGGGTGGTCAACGTTGACCAACCATAATACGAGTAGAAAACGGTCAGGGGAGGAAACAATGCTATGGGAATATCAGTTCTCAACTAGCAAGTACAAGAACCTTCAGTCAGTAGTAGCAAGGTGTGGCTACGATGCACAATGAACGACCAAAGTAGGCATATGTACTGCATTCGACCAAAGAAATCTGCTGTGTGTGGTCAACATTGACACCGCATAATACGAGTCAAAAATGGCAAGAGGGGTAAAAACAGGTTTGGGAACACTAAGTATCAAAAAGAAAGTACAAGGAGCTTCGATACGCTGTGGCACGGTGTGGATACCATGCACGATGACCAACCAAAGCAGGCATATGTCACTGACCATGACCAAATAATGGCACTAAGTGTGGTAAACCTTGACAACTCATAACACGAGTCACATATGGCCAGGTTGGAAGATAATGGTTTGTGAATACTAGTTATCGACTAGCAAGTAGAGATACCTTCAATATGTAGTGGCAAAATGTGGCTACAATGCACAGTGACCAACCAAAGTATGCACATGTCACTGACCTTGAACAAAGAATTTCATTTCCTGTGGTCAACATTTACAACTCACAGCACGGATCACAGATGGTTAGAGGCGGCTAACAATGGTTTGGGAACACAAGCTGTCAACAAGAAAGCACAAAGACCTTTGATACGTAATGACACGGCGTGGTAACCAAGTACAGTGACAAACCAAAGTAGGCATGTGTCACAAACCAAGACCAAACGGATTTCACAAGGTGTGGTCAACGTTGAACACTCATAACACGTGTCACAAATGGTCCGTGGGAAAGACCATGGGCTGGGAGTATTTGTTGTCAACTAGCAAGTAGAAAGATTTTCAACAAATAGTGGCACGGTGTGGCTAGCGTGCACAGCGACCAATCAAATGATGCACACATCACTGACTATGACCGAAGAAGTCCACTATGCTTGGTTAACATCAACACTCATAACACGAGTCAGAAATGGTCGGAGGGATAGACAATGATTTGGGAACCCTATGTATGGACTAGAAAGGACAAAGAACTTCAACACGCAGTGGCACAGTTTGGCTACTCTGCACACCAAACAACCAAACTAGGCATATGTTACCGACCATGGTGAAAGAATTTCAATATCGGTGGTCAACATGCACCAACCATAACACGAGTCACAGAGGGTCAGAGGGGGAAACAATGGTCTGTGAATATCAGTTCTCAACTGGCAAGTACAGCGACCTTCAATCAGTATAAGCACGGTGTGGCTACCATGCACAATGACCGACCAAAGTAGGCATATGTACTACCTTTGACCAACGAAATCTGCTGAGTGTGGTCAGCATTGACAACTCATAACAGGAGTCACGAATGGTCGGAGGGGGACACAATGGCTTGGGAACACCAGGTGTCAGCTAGCAAGCACAAGGACCTTCAATAAGTTGTGGCATGGTGTGGATATAATGCACGATGACCAGCCAAAGTAGGCATATGTCAATGACCATGACCAAATAATGGCACTAAGTGTGGTGAACCTTGACAACTTATAACACGAGTCACAAATCGTCAGGGTGGAAGATAATGATTTGTGAATACTAGTTATTAACTAGCAAGTACAAATACCATCAATATGTAGTGGCACAGCGTGGCTACAATGCACAGTGACCAACCAATGTATGCATATGGCACTGACCATGAACAAATAATTTCACTTCATGTGGTCAACATTTACAACTCACAACACGGGTCACAAATTGTCCGATGGGGCTAGCAATGGTTTGGGAACACTAGCTGTCAACAAGAAAGCACAAAGATCTTTTAGACGTAATGGCACGGCGCGGTAACCATGTACAGTGACGAACCGAAGTAGACATGTGTCACAAACCATGACCAAACGGATTTCACAGTGTGTGTTCAATGTTGAAAACTCATAACACAAGTCACAACTGGACAGTGGGGGAGACCATGGGTTGGAAACACTAGTTATCAACTAGCAAGTTGAAATGTTTTCAGCAAGTAGTGGCACGGTGTGGCTAGCGTGCACAGTGACCAACCAAAGGATGCATATGTCACTGACTATAACCGAAGAAGTCCACTATGTGTGGTCAAAATTGACAACTCATAACACGAGTCACGAATGGTCAGAGGGAGAGACAATGGTTTGGGAACCCTATGTATCAACTAGAAAGGACAAAGAACTTCAATACCTAGTAGCACGGTGTGGCTACTATGCACACCAAACAACCAAACTAGGCATATGTCACTGACCATGACCAGATAACTTCAATATGGGTGGTCCACGTTGACCAACCATAACACGAGTCACAAACGGTCAGGGGAGGAAACAATGCTATGGAAACATCAGTTCTCAACTAGCAAGTATAACGACCTTCAGTCAGTAGTAGCACGGTGTGGCTACCATGCACAATGACCGACCAAAGTAGGCATATGTTCTGCCTTTGACCAAAGAAGTTTGCTGTGTGTGGTCAACGTTGACAACTCACAATGTGAGTCACAAATGGTCAGAGGGGGAAACAATGGGTTGGGAAAACCGAGTATCAAATAGCAAGCACAAGGAGCTTCAATACGTTGTGGCACAGTGTGGATACCATGCACGATGACCAGCCAAAGTAGGCATATGTCACTGACCATGACTAAATAATGGCACTAAGTGAGGTAAACCTTGACAACTCATAACTCCAGTCACAAATGGTCGGGGTGGAAGATAATGATTTGTGAATACTAGTTACTGACAAGCAAGTACAAATACCTTCAATATGTAGTGGCACAGTGTGGCTAAAATGCATAGTGACCAACCAAAGTATGCGTATGTCACAGACCATGAACAAAGAATTGCACTTCATGTGGTCAACATTTACAACTCACAACACGAGTAACTGATAGTCAGAGGGGGCTAACAATGGTTTGGGAACACTGGCTGTCAACAAGAAAGCACAAAGACCTTTGATACATAATGACACGGCGTGGTAACCATGTACACTGACAAACCAAAGTAGGCATGTGCCACAAACAATGACCAAACGGATTTCACACAGTGTGGTCAATGTTGAAAACTCATAACACAAGTCACAACTGGTCAGTGGGGGAGACCATGGGTTGGGAACACTAGTTATCAACTAGCAAGTAGAAAGATTATCAACAAGTAGTACCACGGTGTGGCTAGCATGCACAGTGACCAACCAAAGGATGCATATGTCACTAACTACGACCAGGGAAGTCCATTGTTCGTGGTCAACATTGACAACTCATAACACGAGTAACAAATGGCCAGAGGAAGATACAATGGTTTGGGAACCCTTTGTATCGACTAGAAAGGATAAGGAACTTCAATACGTAGTGGCACGGTGTGGCTAATATGCACACCAAACAACCAAACTAGGCATATTTCACTGACCATGACGAGAGAATTTCAATATGGGTGGTCTACGTTGACCAACCATAACACGAGTCAAAAACGGTCAGGGGAGGAAACAATGCTATGGGAATATCAGTTATCAACTAGCAAGTGCAACGACCTTCAGTCAGTAGTAGCACGGTGTGGCTACCATGCACAATGACCGGCCATAGTAGGCATATGTACTGCCTTTGAACAAAGAAGTCTGTTGTGTGTGGTAAACGTTGACAACTCATTATACGAGTCACAAATGGTCAGAGGGGGAAACAATGGTTTGGGAACACCGAGTATCGAATACCAAGCACAAGGAGCTTCAATACGTTGTGGCACAGTGTGGATACAATGCATGATGACCAACAAAAGTATGCATATGTCACTGATCATGACCAAATAATGGCACTAAGTGTGGTAAGCATTGACAACTCATAAAACAAGTCACAAAAGGTCAGGGTGGAAGATAATGATTTGTCAATACTAGTTATTGACTAGCAAGTACAAATACCTTCAATATGTAGTGGCACAGTGTGGCTACAATGCACAGTGACCACCCAAAGTATGCGTATGTGACTGACCATGAACAAAGAAATTAACTTCATGTGGTCAACATTTACAACTCACAACACCAGTAACTGAAAGTCAGAGGGGGTAACAATGGTTTGGGAACACTAGCTGTCAACAAGAAAGCACAAAGACCTTCCATACTTAATGACACGGCGTGGTAACCATGTACAGTGACAAACCAAAGTAGGCATGTGTCACAAACCATGACCAAACGAATTTCATAGTGTGTGGTCAACGTTGAAAACTCATAACACGAGTCACATATGGTCAATGGGGGAGACCATGCGTTTGGGAACACTAGTTATCAACTAGCAAGCAGAACGATTTTCAACAATTAGTAGCACGGTGTGGCTAGCGTGCACAGTGACCAACCAAAGGATGCATATGTCACTGACTATGATCGAAGAAGTCCACTATGTGTGGTCATCATTCACAACTCATAACATGAGTCAAGAATGGTCAGAGGGAGAGACAATGGTTTGGGAACCCTATTTACCAACAAGAAAGGACAAAGAACTTCAATACGTAGAAGCACGGTGTGGCTACTATGCACACCAAACAACCAAACTAGACATATGCCACTGACCATGACCAGATAAGTTCAATATGGGTGGTCCACGTCGACCAACCATAACACGAGTCACAAATGGTCAGGGGAGGAAACAATGGTATGGGAATATCAGTTCTCAACTAACAAGTACCACGACCTTCAGTCAGTAGTAGCACGGTGTGGCTACCATGCACAATGACCGACCAAACTAGGCATATGTACTGCCTTTGACCAAAGAAATCCGCTATGTGTAGTCAACGTTGACAACTCATGAAACGAGTTACAAGTGGTCAGAGGGGGAAACAATGGTTTGGGAACACCGAGTATCAAATAGCAAAAACAAGGGGCTTAAATACTTTGTGGCATACTGTGGATACCATGCAAGATGAGCAACCAAAGTAGGCATATGTCCCTAACCATGACCAAATAATGGCACTAAGTGTGGTAAACGTTGACAACTCATAACACGAGTGACAAATGGTCAGGGTGGAAGATAATGGTTTGTGAATACAAGTTATCGACTAGCAAGTACAAATACCTTCAATATGTAGTGGCACAGTGTGGCTACAATGCACGGTGACCAAACAAAGTATGCATATATCACTGACCATGAACAAACAATTTCACTTCATGTGGTCAACATTTACAACTCACAGCAAGGGTCACAGATAGTCAGAGGGGGCTGAAAATGGTTTGGGAACACTAGCTGTTAACACAAAAGCACAAAGACCTTGGATATGTAATGACACGACATGGTAACCATGTACAGTGACAAACCAAAGTAGGCATGTGTCACAAACCATGACCAAACGGATTTCACAGTGTGTGGTCCACGTTGAAAACTCATAGCAGGAGTCACAAGTGGTCAGTGTGGGAAACCATGGGTTGGGAACACTAGTTATCAACAAGCAAGTCGAAATATTTTCAACAAGTAGTTGCATGGTGTGGCTAGCGGGCACAGCGACGAACCAAAGGATGCACATGTCACTGACTATGAACAAAGAAGTCCACTATGTGTGGTCAACATTGACAACTCAGAACATGAGTCATTAATGGTCAGAGGGAGAGACAGTGGTTTCTGAACCCTATGTATCGACTAGAAATGGCAAAGAACTTCAATACGTAGTGGCACGGTGTGGCTAATATGCACACCAAACAAACAAACTAGGCATATGTCACTGACCATGACCAGGGAATTTCAATATGGGTGGTCAATGTCGACCAACCATAACACGAGACAAGTCGGTCAGGGGAGGAAACAATGCTATGGGAATATCAGTTCTCTACGCGAACGTACAACGACCTGCAGTCACTAGTACCACGACATGGCAACAATGCACAATGACCGACGAAAGTAGGCATATGTACTGCCTTTGAGCAAAGCAACCCGCTGAGTGTGGTCAACATTGACAACTCATAATACAAGTCACAAATGGTCAGAGGGGAAAACAATGGTTTGGGAACACCTAGTATCAAATAGCAAGGAAAAGGAGCTTAAATACGTTGTGGCACGATGTGGATACCATGCACGATGACCAACCAAAGTAGGCATTTGTCACTGACCATGACCAAATAATGGCACTAAGTGTGGTGAACCTTGACAACTCAGAACACGAGTCGAAAAAGGGCAGGGTGGAAGAGAAAGGTTTGTGAATACTAGGTATCAACTAGAAAGTACAAATACCTTCTATATGTAGTGGCACAATGTGGCTACAAGGCACTGTGACCAACCAAAGTATGCATATGTGACTGACCATGAATAAAGAATTTCACTTCATGTGGTCAACATTTGCAACTCACAACACGGGTCAGAGATAGTCAAATGGGGCTAACAATGGTTTGGGAACACTGGCTGTCAACAAGAAAGCACAACGACCTTCCATACGGAATGACACGGCGTGATAACCATGTACAGTAACAAACCAAAGTAGGCATGTGTCACAAACCAAGACCAAACGTATTTCACAGTGTGTGGTCAACGTTGACAACTCATAGCACGAGTCACAACTGGTCAGTGGGGGAACCATGGGCTGGAAACACTAGTTATCAACAAGCAAGTCGAAATACTTTCAACAAGTAGTAGCATGGTGTGACAAGCGTGCACAGTGACCAACCAAAGGATGCATAGGTCACTGACTATGAACAAAGAAGTCCACTATGTGTGGTGAACATTGAAAACTCATATCACGAGTCACAAATGGTCTGAGGGAGAAACAATGGTTTGGGAACCCTATGTATTGACTAGGAAGGACAAAGAACTTCAATACGCAGTGGCACGGTGTGGCTAATATGCACTCAAAACAACCAAACTAGGCATATGTCACTGACCATGACCAGGGAATTTCAATATGGGTGGTCAACGTTGACGAACCATAACAAGAGAGAACAACGGTCAGGGGAGGAAACAATGCTATGGGAATATCAGTTCTTCACAAGAAAGTACAATGACCTTCAGTCAGTAGTAGCACGGCGTGGCAACCATGCACAATGACCGTCCAAAGTAGGCATATGTACTGCCTTTTAGCAAAGAAACCCGCAATGTGTGGTCAACATTGACAACTCATAACACGAGTCACAAATGGTCAGAGGGGAAAAAAATGATTTGGGAACACCAAGTATCAAATAGCAAGCACAAGGAGCTTCAATACAGTGTGGCACGGGGTGGATACCATGCACGATGACCAACCAAAGTAGGCATATGTCACTGACCATGACCAAATAATGGCACTAAGTGTGGTAAACCTTCACAACTCATAACACGAGTCACAAATGGTCAGGGTAGAATGTAATGGTTTGTGAATACTAGTTATCGACCAGCAAGTACAAATACCTTCAATATGTTGTGGCACAGTGTGGCTGCAATGCACAGTGACCAACCAAAGTATGCATATGTCACTGACCATGAACAAAGAATTTCACTTCATGTGGTCAACATTTACAACTCACAACACGAGTCACTGATGGTCAGAGGGGGTAACAATGGTGTGGGAACACTAGCTATCAACTAGAATGCACAAAGACCTTTGATACGTAATGACACGGCATGGTAACCATGTAGAATGACAAACCAAAGTAGGTATGTGACACAAACCATGACCAAACGGATTTCACAGTGTGTGGTCAACGTTGAAAGCTCATACCACGAGTCACAAATGGTCAGTTGGGGAGACCATGGGTTGGGAACACTAGTTATTAACTAACAAGTAGAAAGATTTTCAACAAGTAGTGGCACGGTGTGGCTAGCGTGCACAGTGACCAACCAAAGGATGCATATGTCACTAACTATGATGGAAGACGTGCACTATGTGTGGTCAACATTGACAACTCATAACACGAGTCAAAAATGGTTAGAGGAAGAGACAATGCTTTGGGAACCCTATGTATCACTTAGAAAGGACAAAGAACTTCAATATGTAGTGGCACGGTGTGGCTACTATGCACACCAAACAACCAAACTAGGCATGTGTCACTGACCATGACCAGATAACTTCATCATGGGTGGTCAACGTTGACCAACCATAACACAAGTCACAAACGGTCAGGGAAGGAAACAATGGTTTGGGAATATCAGTTCTTAGCTAGCAAGTACAACGACCTTCAGTCAGTAGTAGCATGGTGTGGCTACCATTTGCAATGACCGACCAAAGTACGCATATGTACTTCCTTTGACCAAAGAAATCCGATGTGTGTGGTCATCGTTGACATTTCATAACTCAAGTCACAAATGGCCAGAGGGGGAAACAATGGTTTGGGAACACCGAGTATTAAATAGCAAGCACATGAAGCTTAAATACGTTGTGGCACAGTGTGGATACCATGCACGACGACCAACCAAAGTAGGCATATGTCACTGACCATGATCAAATAATGGCACTAAGTGTGGTAAACCTTGACAACTCGTAACACGAGTCACAAATGGTCAGGGTGGAAGAGAATGGTTTGTGAATACTAGTTATTGACTAGCAAGTACAAACACACACTAAGTGTGGTAAACCTTGACAACTTATAACACGAGTCACAGATGGTCAGGGTGGAAGATAATGGTTTGTGAATACTAGTTATTGACTAGCAAGTAGAAATACCTTTAACATGTAGTGGCACAGCGTGGCTACAATTTACAGTGACAAGCCAAAGTATTCATATGTCACTGACCATGAACAAAGAATTTCCTTTCATCTGGTCGGCGTTGACAACTCACAACACAAGTCAGGGATAGTCCGAGGGGGTAACAATGGTTTGGGAGCACTAGCTATCAATTAGAAAGCAGAACGACCTATTATACGTAGTGACACGGCGTGGTAACCACATACAGTTACAAACCAAACTAGGCATATGTCACTAACCATGACCAAAGAATGTCAATAAGGATGGTCAACGTTCGCAACCCATAACATGAGTCACAAATGGTCAGAGGGGGAAACCATGGTTTCAAAACACTATGTATCTTCTAGCAAGTACAAATCTTTTTGGTATGTATTGGCACGGTTTGTCTACCGTGCACAACGACTTATCCAAGTAGGCATACATCATTGCTCATGACCGAAGAACTTTGGTGTGTGTGTTTGACATTCACAACTCAGAATACAAGACAAAAATGGGCACAGGGAGAAACAATGGTTTGGGAATACTCGGTATCGAATAGCATGTACAAAGACCTTTGATAAGTGGTGGCACGGTGTGGTTGCCATGCACAGGGACCAAGCAAAGTATGCTTGTGTCACTGAATGTCATAAAAAGAGTTTCACTGTGTGTAGTCAACTTTTCTTCTTACGGCTGGTCAATCAGTGCAATGGTTTAGATGTTATTCAAGCTCAAAGTTGCAAAATTTGAAAATCCGTCTGCGTCAATCTTTTTATGATTAAACTAACTTTTATGATTAAACTAACATCTCAGCAATATCCTCTAATCTTTCACCCCAGTATTTTATTCCCTTTACCCATATGAACCCTTACAATGTCATTTGGACATCATATGAACACCATGTGCAGTGGCTTAGTGTTTATAGAGTTAGATTCTGGAGCGGTAGGTTCTGGGCTTGAATCCTCGTACGCGCAATATAGAATAGAATCCCGACCTCGGGGGGGGGGGGGGGGGGGGGGGGGGGGGGGGGGGGGGGGGGGGGGGGGGGGGGGGGGGAGGTGTTGTGATACCTTAACTCTACCTTTGAGCCTAAGCTGTGGGGGGTAGAGGGGGGTTGTCATAATGCGGTCACAAATATGTCCTCCAGGAAGTCCACGGAAGATCCCTCTAGGGGGGGTGGGAGGGAGTATTCCAGGGAAGACACCTACGCGTAACAAATCAACAAAAACCAGCCTGGTGTCAAACAGAGAAACCTTTTGCTATTTATTGACTAGCAAGTTCAAAGAATTTAAACAAGTAGTGGAACAGTGTGGCTACCATGCACAATGACCAACCAGATTAGGCATGTGCCACTTACCATGACCAAATAAGTTTACTATGTGTGGTTAGCGTTCACAACCCATAATATGGGTCACAACTTGTCAAAGGGGGAAACAATGGTTTGGGAATACTAGATACCAACTAGCAATTAGAACGATATTCAGTCAGTAGTAGCACAATGTGGCTACCATGCACAATGATCGACCAAAGTAGGCATGTGTACTGCCTTTGACCAAAGAAATCCGCTGTGTGTGGTCAACGTTGACAACTCATAAAACGAGTCAAAAATGCTCGGGGGGGAAACAATGGTTTGGGACACCAAGTATCAACTAGCAAGCACAAGGAGCTGCAATAAGTTTTGGCACGGTGTGGATACCATGCACGATGACCAACCAAAGTAGGCATATGTCACTGTCCATGACCAAGTAATGTCACCATGTGTGTTATACTTTGACAACTCATAACACGAGTCACAAGTGGTCAGAGTGGAAGATAATTGTTCCTCAATACTAGTTATCAACTAGAAAGTACAAATACCTTCAATATGTAGTGGCATGATGAGGCTACAATGCACAGTGACCAACCAAAGGATGCATATGTCACTGACCATGAACAAAGAACTTCACTTCATGTGGTCAATGCTGACAACTCACAACACAAGACATAGATATTCAGAGGGGTTAACAATGGTTTGGGAACACTATCTATCAACAAGAAAGCACAAAGACCTTTGATACATAGTGACACGACGTGGTAAGCATGTACAATGACAAACCAAAGTAGGCATATGTCACTAACCATGACCAAACGGATTTCAGGGTGTGTGGTCAGTGTTGAAAATGCAAAACACGAGTCACAAATGGTCAGGGGGGAAACAACGGGTTGGGAACACTAGTTGCCAACTAGCAAGTAAACATATTTTCAACAAGAAGTGGCACGGTGTGGCTAGCGTGCACAGTGACCAACCAAATGATGCATATGTCACTGACTATGACCAAAGAAGTCCACTATGTGTGGTCAACATTGACAACTCATAACATGAGTCACAAATAGTCAGAGGAGGAAACAATGGGCTGGGAACATCAGGTATCAACTAGCAAGCACAAGGACCTTTAACAAGTTGTGGCAAGGTGTGGATACCATGCATGATGACCAACCAACGTAGGCATATGTCACTGACCATGACCAAAAAATGTCAATGAGCGTTGTAAACTTTGACAGCTCATAACACAATTCACAAATGGTCAGAGTGGAAGACAATGGGTTGTGAATACTAGGTATTGAGTAGCAAGAACAAATATCTTTGATATGTAGTGGCACAGCATGGCTATCATGCACAATGACCAACGAATTTCACTTCATGTGGTCAATGCATACAACTCACAACACGAGTCACATATAGTCAAATGGGGACAACAATGGTTAGGGAACACTAGCTATTGACAAGAAAGCACAAATACCCTTAATATGTAGTGACATGGCGTTGTAACAATGTACACTGACAAACCAAAGTAGGCATATGTCACTAACCATGACCAACCAAATTTCGCAGTGTGTGGTCAATATTGAAATCACATAACACGAGTCACAAATGGTGAGTGGGGGAAACAATGGATTGGGAACACTATTTTTCAACCAGCAAGAATGAAGAATTTCAACAAGAAGTGGCACGGTTTGGCTAGCGTGCACAGTGACCAACCAAAGGATGAACACGTCACTGAATATGACCAGAGAAATCCAGTATGCGTGGTCAACATTGACAACTCATAACACGAGTCACAAATGGTCAGATGGAGAGACAATGGTTTGGGAACCTTATGCATGGACTATAAAGGACAAACAACTTCAAGACGTAGTGGCACGGTGTGGCTACTATGCACATCAAACAACCAAACTAGGCATATGTCACTGACCATGACCAAAGAATTTCAATATGGATGGTCAACGTCCACCAACCATAACAGGAGTCACAAATGGTCAGAGGGGGGAACAATGGTTCCAGAATATCAGTTTTCAACTCGCAACTACAGCGCCCTTCAATCAGTAGTAGCACGGTGTGGCTACCATGCACAATGACCGACTAAAGTAGGCATGTGTACTGCCTTTGACCAAAGAAATCCGCTGTGTGCGGACAACGTCGACAACTCGTAACACGAGTCACAAATGGTCAGAGGGGGAATCAATGGTTTGGGAGCACCAAGTATCAAAAAGGAAGCAGAAGGAGCTTCAATACGTTGTGGCACAGTGTGGATACCGTGTACGATGACCAACCAAAGTAAGCATATGTCACTGACCATGACCAAATAATGGCACTAAGTGTGGTAAACCTTGACAACGCCTAACACGAGTCACAAATGGTCAGGTGGAATATAATGGTTTGTGAGTACTAGTTATCGACTAGCAAGTACAAATACCTTCAATATGTAGTGGCACTGTGTGGCTACTATGCACAGTGACCAACCAAAGTATGCATATGTCACTGACCATGAACAAAAAATTTCACTTCATGTAGTCAACATTTACAACTTACAACACGAGTCACAGATAGTCAGAGGGGGCAAACAATGGTTTGGGACCACTAGCTGTCAACAAGAAAGCACAAAGATCTTCGATACGTAATGACACGGTGTGGTAACCATGTTCAGTAACAAACCAACGTAGGCATGTGTCACTAACCATGACCAAACGGATTTCACAGTGTGTGGTCAATGTTGAAAACTCATAACACGAGTGACACCTGGTCAGTGGGGGAAGCCATGGATTGGGAACACTAGTTATCAACTAGCAAGTAGAAAGATTTTCAACAAGTATTGGCACAGTGTGGCTAGCATGCACGGAGACCAACCAAAGGATGCATATGTCACTGACTACAACCGACCAAGTCCACTATGTGTGGTCACCATTGACAACTCACAACACGAGTCACAAATGGTCAAAGGGAGAGACAATGGTTTAGACACCATATGTATCCACTAGAAAGGACAAGCAACTTCACTACGTAGTGGCACGGTGTGGCTAATATGCACACCAAACAACCAAACTAGGCATATGTCACTGACCATGACAAGAGAATTTCAATATGGGTGGTCAACGTTGACCAACCATAACACGAGTCAAAAACGGCAAGGGGAGGAAACAATGCTATGGGAATATATGTTCTAAGCTAGCAAATACAACAACCGTCAGTCAGTAGTAGCACGGTTTGCCTACCATGCACAATGACCGACCAAAGTAGGCATAGGTACTGCCTTTGACCAAAGAAATCTGCTGTGTGTGGTCAGGATTGACAACTCATAATACGAGTCACAAATGGTCAAAAGGGGGAAACAATGGTTTGGGAAAACCAAACATCAAAAATCAAGCACAAGGAGATTCAATACGTTGTGGCACGGTTTAGTTACCATGCACGACGACCAACCAAAGCAGGCATATGTCAGTGACCATGACCAAATAATGGCACTAGGTGTGGTAAACCTTGACAACTCATAACACGAGTCACAAATGGGCTGGGTGGAAAATAATGGTTTGTGAATACTAGTTATTGACTAACAAATACAAATACCTTCAATATGTAGTGGCACAGTGTGGCTACAATGCACAGTGACCAACCAAAGTATGCATATGCCATTGACCATGAACAAAGAATTTCACTTCATGTGGTCAACATTTACAACTCACAACACGAGTAACTGATAGTCAGAGGGAGCTAACAATGGTTTGGGAACACTAGCTGTCAACAAGAATGCACAAAGGTCTTTGATACGTAATGACACAGCGTGGCAACCATGTACAGTGACAAACCAAAGTAGGCATGTGTCAGAAACCATGACCAAACGGATTTCACAGTGTCTGGTCAACGTTGAAAACTCATAACACGAGTCACAAATGGTCAGTGGGGGAAACCATAGGTTGGGAACATTAGTTATCGACTAGCCAGTCGAAATATTTTCAACAAGTAGTGGCATGGTGTGGCTAGCGTGCAGAGTGACCAACCAGAGGATGCATATGTTACTGACTATGAACGAAGAAGTCCACTACGTGTGGTCAACATTGAAAGCTCATAACACGAGTCACAAATGGTCAGATGGAAAGACAATGGTTTGGGAACCCTATGTATTGACTAGAAAGGGCAATGAACTTCAATACATAGTGGTACAGTCATGCTTATATGCACACCAAACAACCAAACTAGGCATATGTCACTGACCATGAACAGGGAATTCCAATCTTGGTGGTCAACGTTGACCAACCATGACACGAGACAAAAACGGTCAAGGGAGGAAACAATGCTATGGGAATATTAGTTCTCAACGCAAACGTACTACGACCGGCAGTCAGTAGTAGCACGGCGTGGCAACCATGCACAATGACCGACGAAAGTAGGCATATGTACTGCCTTTGAGCAACATTGACAACTCATAATACGTGTCACAAATGGTCACAGGGGAAAACAATGGGTTGGGAACACCAAGTATTAAATAGCAAGCACAATGAGTTTCAATACGTTGTGGTACGGTTTGGATACCATGCATGATGACCAACCAAAGTAGGCATATGTCACCGACCATGACCAAATAATGGCACTAAGTGTGGTAAACCTCGACAGCTCATAACACGAGTCACAAATGGTCAGGGTGGAAGATAATGGTTTGCTAATACTAGTTATTGACTAGCAAGTACAAATACCTTCAAGATGTAGTGGCACAGTGTGGCTACAATGCACTGTGACCAACCAAAGTATGCATATGTGACTAACCATGAACAAATAATTTCACTTTCTGTCGTCAGTGTTTACAAATCACAACATGGGTCAGAGATAGTCAGAGGGGGCTAACAATGGTTTGGGAACACTGGCTGTCAACAAGAAAGCACAAAGACCTTTTGATACGTAATGACACAGCGTGGTAACCAAGTACAGTAACAAACCAAAGTAGGCATGTGTCACAAACCATGACCAAACGGATTTCACAGTGTGTGGTCAATGTTGAAAACTCATAACACGAGTCACAACTGGTCAGTGGGGGAAACCATGGGTTGGGAACACTAGTTATCAACTAGCAAGTATGAATATTTTCAACAAGTAGTGGCACGGTGTGGCTAGCATGCACACTGAGCAACCAAAGGATGCCTATGTCACTGACTATGAACAAAGAAGTCCACTACGTGTGGTCAACATTGACAACTCATAACACGAGTCACAAATGGTCAGAGGGAGAGACAATGGTTTGGGAACCCTATGTATCGACTAGAAAGGACAATTAAGTTCAATACGTATTGGCACGGTGTGGCTAATATGCACACCAAACAACCAAACTAGGCATATGTCACTGACCATGAGGAGAGAATTTCAATATGGGTTGTCAACGTTGACCAACCATAACACGAGTCAAAAACGGTCAAGGGATGAAACAATGCTATGGGAATAGCAGTTCTTAACTAGCAAGTACAACGGCCTTCAGTCAGTAGTAGCACGGTGTGGCTACCATTAAACAATGAACGACCAAAGTAGGCATATGTACTGCATTTGAGCGAAGAATCTGCTGTGTGTGGTCAACATTGACAACTCATAATATGAATCACAAATGGTTAGAGGGGGAAACAATGGTTTGGGAACACCAAGTATCAAAAAGCAAGCACAAGGAGCTTCAATACGTTGTGGCACGGTGTAGATTCCATGCACGATGACCAACCAAAGTAGGCAAATGTCACTGACCATGACCAAACAATGGCACTAAGTGTGGTAAACCTTTACAACTCATAACACGAGTCACAAATTGTGAGGGTGGAAGATAATGGGTTGTGAATACTAGGTATTGACTAGCAAGTACAAATACCTTCAATACATAGTGGCACAGTGTTTCTACAATGCATAGTGACCAACCAAAGTATGCATATGTCACTGGCCATGAACAAATAATTTCACTCCATGTGGTCAGTGTTGACAACTCACAACACGAGTCACTGATAGTCAGAAAGGGTAGCAATGGTTTGGGCACACTAGCTATCAACTAGAAAGCACAACGACCTTCAATACGTAGTGACACGGCGTGGTCACCACGTACAGTGACAAACCAAACTAGGCATATGTCACTAACCATGACCAAAGAATTTCAATAAGGGTGGTCAACGTTCGGAACCCATAACATGAGTCACAAATGGTCAGAGGGGGAAAACATGGTTTCTAAACACTATGTATCTTCGAGCAAGTACAAATATTTTTTGTATGTATTGGCACGGTGTGGCCACTGTGCACAACGACCTACCCAAGTACGCATACATCACTGCGCATGACGAAAGAAGTTTAGTGTGTGTGTCAACATCCACAACTTATAATGCAAGTCAAAAATGGGCAGAGGGTTAAACAATGGTTTGGGAAGACGCGGTAATGATTAGCAACTACAAAGACCTTTGATAAGTGGTGGCACGGCGTGGCTACCATGCACAATGACCAACCAAATGTATGCTTGTGTCACTGAACATCATAAGAAGAGTTTCACTGTGTGTGGTCAACATTCCTTCTTACGGCTGGTCAATCAGAGCAATGGTTGAGAGGTTATTCAAGCTCAAAGCTGCAAAATTTGAAATTCCGTCTGCGTCAATCTTTTTGTTATTAAACTAACATTGTTGTCATTCATACTTTTGAAAACTACCCTCTATTTTTACACCCCCTTGTTTTATGCCCTTTACCCAAAGGAACCCTTGTAATGTCATTTAAACATCATATGAACACCATGTGCGCTGGCTTAGTGTTTATAGAGTTAGATTCTGGAGCGGTAGGTCCTGAGTTTGAATCCTCGTACGCGCAATATAGAATAGGCTCGCGCCCTGGGGGCTGGGGGCCGTGTTGTGATACGTCAACTCTACCTTCGAGCCTAAGCCGTGGGACGGTAGGGGGGGTGTCAAAATGCATTCACAAATCTGTCCTCCAGGTCGTCCACGGAACATCCCTCTAGGGGGGGGGGGGGGGGGGGGGGGGGGGGGGGGGGGGGGGGGGGGGGGGGGGGTGGAAGGGAGTATTCCAGTGAAGACACCTAGGCGTAACAAATCAACAAAAACCAACCAGGTGTCAAAGGGAGAAACCTTTTGCTATTTATTGACTAGCAAGTACAAAGAGTTGAAACAAGTAGTGGAACGGTGTGGCTACCATGCACAATGACCAACCAGATTAGGCATGTGCCACTTACCATGACCAAATAAGTTTACTATGTGTGGTCAACATTCACAACCCATAATATGGGTCACGACTTGTCAGAGGGGGAAGCAATGGTTTGGGAATACTAGATACCAACTAGCAAGTACAACGACCTTCAGTCAGTAGTAGCACGGTGTGGCTACCATCCACAATGACCGACCAAAGTAGGCATGTGTATTGCCTTTGACCAAAGAAATCCGCTGTGTGCGGTCAACGTTGACAACTCATAACACGATTCACAAATGGTGAGAGGGGGCAAATATGGTTTGGGAACACCAAGTATCAAATAGCAAGCACAAGGAGCTACAATACGTTTTGGCATGGTCTGGATACCATGCACGGTGACCAACCAAAGTAGGCATATGTCACTAACCATGACCAAATAATGTCACCATGTGTGGTACACTTTGACAACTCATAACACGAGTCAAAAATGGTCAGAGTAGAAGATAATGGTATCTCAATACTAGTTATCGACTAGAAAGTACAAATACCTTCAACATGTAGTGGCACAGTGTGGTTACAATGCACAGTGACCAACCAAAGTATGCATATGTCACTGACCATGAACAAAGAATTTCACTTCAACTGGTCAACGTTCACAACTCACAACACAAGTCATAGATATTGAGAGGGGGTAACAATGGTCTGGGAACACTATCCATCAACAAGAAAGCACAAAGACCTTCGATATGTCGTGACACGACGTGGTAAGCATGTACGGTGAGAAACCAAAGTAGGCATATGTCAGGGGGGAACATTGGGTTGGGAACACTAGTTATAAACTAGCAAGTAGAAAGATTTTCAACAAGTAGTGGCACGGTGTGGCTAGCGTGCACAGTGACCAACCAAAGGATGCATATGTCACCGACTATGACCGAAGAATTCCACTATGTGTGGTCAACATTGACAACTCATAACACGAGTCACAAATGGTCATAGGAGGAACCAATGGTCTGGGAACATCAGGTATCAACTAGCAAGCACAAGGACCTTCAACAAGTTGTGGCAGGGTGTGTAGACCATGCACGATGACCAACCAAAGTAGGCATATTTCACTGACCATAACCAGATAATGTCAATGAGTGTTGTAAATACTAGGTATCGAGTAGCAAAAACAAATACCTTCAATATGTAGTGGCACAGCGTGGCTATCATGCACAGCAACCAACCAATGTATGCATATGTCACTGACCATAACCAACGAATTTCACATCATGTGGTCAGCGTTGACAACTCACAACACGAGTCACATATAGTCAAAGGGGGATAACAATGGTTTGGGAACACTAGCTATTAACCATAAAGCACAAATACCTTTAATATGTAGTGACATGGCGTGGGAACCATGTACAGCAACAAACCAAAGTAGGCATATGTCACTAACCAAGACCAAACAAATTTCACAGTGTGTGGTCAATATTGAAAACTCATAACATGAGTCACAAATGGTGAGAGGGGGAAACAATGGATTGGGCACACTAGTTGTCAACCAGCAAGTACGAACAATTTCAACAAGAAGTGGCACGGGTTGGCTAGCGTACACAGTGACCAACCAAAGGATCAAGACGTCACTGACTACGCCCGAAGAAATCTAGTATGCGTGGTCAATATTAACAACTCATAACACGAGTCACAAATGGTCAGAGGGAGAGACAATGGTTTGGGAACCCTATGCACGGACTAGAAAGGACAAACAACTTCAATGCGTAGTGGTAGGGTGTGGCTACTATGCACACCAAACAACCAAACTAGGCATATGTCACTGACCATGACCAAATAATTTCAATATGGATGGTCAACGTTCACCAACCATAACACAAGTCACAAATGGTCAGAGGGGAGGGGGGCAATGGTTCAGGAATATCAGTTTTCAACTAGGAAGTACAACGCCCTTCAATCATTAGTAGCACGGTGTGGCTACCATGCACAATGACCGACCAAAGTAGGCATATGCATCGCCTTTGACCAAAGAAATCCGCTGTGTGTGGTCAACATTGACAACTCATAACATGAGTCACAAATGGTGAGAGGGGGAAACAATGGTTTGGGAATACCAAGTATGAAAAAGCAAGCACAAGGAGCTTCAATGGGTTGTGGCACGGTGTGGATACCATGCACGATGACCAACCAAAGTATGCATATGTCACTGACCATGACCGAATAATGGCACTAAGTGTGGTAAACCTTGAATACTCATAGCACGAGTCACAAATGGTCAAGGTGGAAGATAATGGTTTGTAAATACTAGTTTTCAACTAGCAAGTACAAATACCTTCAATATGTAGTGGCACAGAATGGCTACCATGCACAGTGACCAACCAAAGTATGCATATGTCACTGACCACGAACAAAGAACTTCACTTCATGTGGTCAGCGTTGACAGCTCACAACACGAGTCACTGATAGTCAGAGGGGGTAACAGTGGTTTGGGAACAATAGCTATCAATTAGAAAGCACAAAGACCTTCAATACATAGTGACACGGCGTGGTAACCATGGACAATGACAAATCAAAGTAGGCATGTGTCAAAAACCATGACGAAACGGATTTCACAGTGTGTGGTTAACGTCGAAAACTCATTCCACGAATCACAAATGGTCAGTGGAGGAGACCATGGGTTGGGAACACTAGTTATCAACTAGCAAGTAGAAAGATTTTCAACAAGTAGTAGCACGGTGTGGCTAACGTGCACATTGACCAACTAAAGGATGCATATGTTACTGACTATGACCGAAGAAGTCCACTATGTGTGGCCAACATTGACCACTCATAACAGGAGTCACAAATGGTCAGAGGGATAGACAATGGTTTGGGAACCCTATGTATCAACTAGAAAGGACAAAGAACTTCAATACGTAGTGGCACGGTGTGGCTACTATGCACACCAAACAACCAAACTAGGCATATGTCACTGACCATGACCAAATAATGGCACTATGTGTGGTAAACCTTGACAACTCATAACACGAGTCACAAATGGTCAGAGGGATAGACAATGGTTTGGGAACCCTATGTATCAACTAGAAAGGACAAAGAACTTCAATACGTAGTGGCACGGTGTGGCTACTATGCACACCAAACAACCAAACTAGGCATATGTCACTGACCATGACCAGATAATTTCAATATGGGTGGTCAACATTGACTAACCATAACACGAGTCACAAACGGTCAGGGGAGGAAACAATGCTATGGGAATATCAGTTAGCAACTAGCAAGTACAACAACCTTCAGTCAGTAGTAGCATGGTGTGGCTACCATGCACAATGACCGACCAAAGTAAGCATATGTACTGCCTTTGACCAAAGAGATCCGCTGTGTGTGGTCAACGTTGACAACTCATTATACGAGTCACAAATGGTCATAGGGGGAAACAATGGTTTGGGAACACCGAGTATCAAATAGCAAACACAAGGAGCTTCAATGGGTTGTGGCACATGTGGATACCATGCACGATGACCAACCAAAGTAGGCATGTGTCACTGACCATGACCAAATAATGGCACGAAGTGTGGTAAACCTTGACAACTCATAACACGAGTCACAAATGGTCAGGATGGAAGATAATGATTTGTGAATACTAGTTACTCTTTAGCAAGTACAAATACCTTCAATATGTAGTGGCAGAGCGTGGCTACAATGCACAATGACCAACCAAAGTATGCATATGTCACTGACCATGAACAAAGAATTTCACTTCATGTGGTCAACATTTAAAACTCACAACACAAGTCACAGATTGTCAGAGGGGGCTAACAATGGTTTGGGAACACTAGCTGTCAACAAGAAAGCACAAAGACCTTCGATGCGTAATGACACAGCGTGGTAACCATGTACAGTGACAAACCAAAGTAGGCATGTGTCACAAACCATGATCAAACGGATTTCACAACGTGTAATCAATGTTGAAAACTCATAACACGAGTCACAAATGGTCAGTGGGGAAACCATTGGTTGGGAACACTAGTTATAAGTTAGCAAGTCAATATATTTTCAACAAGTAGTGGCATGGTGTAGCTAGCGTGCACAGTGACCAACCAAAGGATGCATATGTCACTGACTATGAATGAAGAAGTCCACTATGTGTGGTTAACATTGACATCTCATAACACAAGTCACAAATGGTCAGAGGGAGGGACAATGGTTTGGGGACCATGTGTATCGACTAGAAAGGACAAAGAAGGTCAATACGTAGTGGCACCGCGTGGCTAATATGCACACTAAACAACCAAACTAGGCATATGTCACTAGCCATGACCAGGGAATTTCAATATGGGTGGTCAACGTTGACCAACCATAACACGAGACAAAAATGGTCAAGGGAGGAAACAATGCTATGGGAATATCAGTTATCAATGAGAAAGTTCAATGACCTCCAGCCAGTAGTAGCACGGCGTGGCAACCATGGACAATGACCGACCAAAGTAGGCATATGTACTGCCTTTGAGAAAAGAAACCCGCTATGTGTGGTCAACATTGACAACTCATAATACGAGTCACAAATGGTCAGAGGGGAAAACAATGGCTTGGGAACACCAAGTATCAAATAGCAAGCACAAGGAGCTCCAATACGTTGTGGCACAGTGTGGATACCATGCACGATGACCAACCAAAGTAGGCATATGTCACTAACCATGAGCAAATAATGGCACTAAGTGTGGTAAATCTTGACAACTCAAAACACGAGTCACAAATGGTCAGGGTGGAATGTAATGGTTTGTGAATACTAGTTATCAACAAGCAAGTACAAATACCTTCAACATGTAGAGGCACAATGTGGCCACAATGCACAGGGACCAACCAAAGCATGCATTTGTGATTGACCATGAACAAAGAATTTCACTTCATGTGGTCATCATTTACAACTCACAACATGGGTCACATATAGTCAGAGGGGGCTAACATTGGTTGGGGAACACTGGCTATCAACAAGAAAGCACAAAGACCTTCAATACATAATGACACGCCGTGGTAGCCATGTACAGTAACAAACCAAAGGAGGCATGTGTCACAAACCATGACCAAACGGATTTCACAGTTTGTGGTCAACGTTGAAAACGCATAACACGTGTCACAACTGGTCAGTGGGGGAAACCATGAGTTGGGAACACTAGTTATCAACTAGCAAGTAGAAAGGATTTCAACAAGTAGTGGCACGGTGTGGCTAGCGTGCACAGTGACCAACCAAAGAATGCATATGTCACTGACTATGACCGAAGAAGTCCATTATGTGTGGTCACCATTGACAACTCATTACACGAGTCACAAATGGCCTGAGGGAGATAGAGTGGTTTGAGAACCCGATGTATTGACTAGAAAGGACAAGGAACTCCAATACGTAGTGGCACAGTGTGGCTAATATGCACGCCAAACAACCAAACTAGGCATATGTCACTGACAATGACGAGAGAATTTCAATATGGGTTGTCAACGTTGACCAACCATAACACGAGTCAAAAACGGTCGGGGGAAGGAAACGATGCTATGGGAATATCAGTTCTCAACTAGCAAGTACAACAACCTTCAGTCAGTTGTAGAACGGTGTGGCTACCATGCACAATGACCTACCAAAATAGGCATGTGTACTGCCTTTGACGAAAGAAATCTGCTGTGTGGTCAACATTGACAACTCATAACACGAATCACATATGGTCAAAGGGGGGAACAATGGTTTGGGAACATGAAGTATCAAAAAGCAAGCACAAGGAGCTTCAATATGTTGTGGCACGGTGTGGATACCATGCACGATGACCAACCAAAGTAGGCATATGTCACTGACCATGACCAAATAATGGCACTATGTGTGGTAAACCTTGACAACTCATAACATGAGTCACAAATGGTCAGGATGGAAGACAATGGCTTGTGAGTACTAGTTGTTGACTAGCCAGTTCACATACCTTCAATATGCAGTGGCACAGTGTGGCTACAATGCACTGTGACCAACCAAAGTATGCATATGTGACTGACCATGAACAAAGAATTTCACTTCATGTGGTCAACATTTACAACTCTCAACACGGATCAGAGATAGTCAGAGGGGGCCAACAATGGTTTGGGAACACTGGCTGTCAACAAGAAAGCACAACAACCTTCGATACATAATGACACGGCGTGGTAACCATTACAATAACAAACCAAAGTAGGCATGTGTCACAAACCATGACCAAACGGATTTCACAGTGCGTGGTCAACGTTGAAAACTCATAACACGAGTCACACCTGGTCACTAGGGGAAACCATGGGTTGGGAACACTAGTTATCAACCTGCAAGTAGAACGATTTTCAACAAGTAGTGGCATGGTGTGGCTAGCGTGCAAAGTGACCAACCAAAGGATGCATATGTCACTGACTATGACCGAAGAAGTCCACTATGTGTGGTCAACATTGACAAGTCATAACACGAGTCACAAATGGTCAGAGGGAGATACAATGGTTTGGGAACCGTATGTATCAACTAGAAAAGACAATGAACTTCAATATGTCATAGCACGGTGTGGCTAATATGCACACCAAACGACCAAACTAGGCATATGTCACTGACCATGACGAGAGAATTTCAATATGGGTGGTCAACGTTGACCATCCATAACAGGAGTAAAAAACGGTCAGGGCAGGAAACAATGCTATGGGAATATCAGTTCTCAACTAGCAAGTACAATGACCTTCAGTCAGTAGTAGCACGGTGTGGCTACCATGCACAATGAATGACCAAAGTAGGCACATGTACTGCCTTTGACCAAAGAAATCTGCTGTGTGTGGTGAACATTGACAACTCATAATACGAGTCACAAATGGTCAGAGGGGGAAACAATGGTTTGGGAACACCAAGTATCAAAAAGCAAGCACAAGGAGCTTCAATATGTAGTGGCACAGTGTGGCTACAATGCACAGTGACCAACGAAGGTAAGCATATGTCACTGACCATGAACAAAGAATTTCACTTCATGTGGTCAGCGTTGTCAGCTCACAACACAAGTCACTGATAGTCAGAGGGGGTAACAATGGTTTGAGAACACTAGCTATCAACTAGAAAGCTCAAGGACCTTGAATACGTAGTGACACGGCGTGGTAACCACGTACAGTTACAATCCAAACTAGGCATATGTCACTAACCATGACCAAAGAATTTCATTGCGGGTGGTCAACATTCGCAACCCATAACATGAGTCACAAATGGTCAGAGGGGGAAACCATGGCATGTATCTTCTATGTATCTTCTAGCAAGAACAAATATTTTTTGTATGTCTTGGCACGGTGTGGCTACCGTGCACTACGACCTACCCAAGTAGGCATAGATCACTGCTCATGACCGAAGACGTTTAGTGTGTGTGGTCGACGTTCACAAGTCATAATAGAAGACAAAAATGGACAGAGGGAGAAACAATGGTTTGGGAATACTTGGTATCGAAGAGCAGTTACAAAGACCTTCGATAAGTGGTGGCACGGTATGGCTACCATGCACAGTGACCAACTAAAGTATGCTCGTGTCACTGAATATCATACAAAGAGTTTCACTGTGTGTAGTCAACTTTCCTTCTTATGGCTGGTCAATTAGAGCAATGGTTGAGAGGTTATTCAAGCTCAAAGTTGCAAAATTTGAAATTCCGTCTACGTCAATCTTGTTATGATTAAACTAACTTTGTTATCATTCATACTTTTGAAAACTACCCTCTAATCTTTCACCCCCTTATTTTATGCCCTTTACCCATAGGAATCCTTGTAATGTCATTTGGACATCACATGAATACCATGTGCGCTGGCTTAGTGTTTATAGAGTTAGAATATGGAGCGGTAGGTCCTGGGTTTGAATCCTCGTACGCGCAATATAGAA